>OX940974.1:57612395-57814820 GCA_954871275.1 Leptopterna dolabrata | reverse complement strand
TAGAACATGTCGGCGTAAAGACACTTGTTGGTTAACTGGAGGATGGTATCATGATCGTCTTGTTTTAATAAGTACCGATGGTTAGGGACAACAGTTACGTACCCATTCTCCGTAGCCCACGGTACGGAGTACAAATAGTATAAATGGTAATTAATAGGCTTGTACACTGGTAAGGTTAGGAAATACATGATCATATCCGGACGAATGGCACATCGGACCTTAATTAATGATTCATACGTAAGGATATCAGTAACATTGGCGTGTAAGTTAACCAATTCGGATTCTAAGACATGGGTACTAATGATGCTTGGGTGGAGAACCCCTAATTTGCAGAACGTTATAGATGTTTCGATTTCAGATAGTAAATTGAATATCAATTGGATTGAGGATTGCAAATTATGAATAATGTCGTTATAAAGGTGAAATTGATCATCGAAGGGATTGATAATTTTGCTAATCTCCACAAACTTTGATTTTATTTGTTCGTTATTGAATTGTATTGTATCCAGAGTAGCATTATAGCGGGCCATCAACTGGGTAACAACTGAGTATTGCCGTGCAAAATTGGCTTGGTTAATGTGGTTCCGTTTGGTTAATTCGTTCAGTATGCTGTCGTAACGTTCTTTGTCGTCATTGTCCAAATTACCAGTGATGCTTTTGATCACTGATCCTAGTCCATTGATTAGACCGCGTTTATGTCGTGTACGTCCGTGGTGTTTGATGTTCGAGAGTTTAAGATCGACTAGGTCTTGTACGTGTTCGTAAAATCTACAAAGATTGTGAAATCTGTCGTACAGTCTCCTAGATGAATTGATCGTCGCGTTAAGAGCCGAATAGTTCGAATTCAGATTGTAGACCTCTGAGTATAGCGTCGCCAGTCCGTAGTAGTGAGTCAGTGTGTACTCGGTTTCCTCCAGTTTGGCCGGTCCTAAGTTTATCGGAATGATGCCTCCACTATGATCGAGATTTCGGACTTCTGCGCATAGAGTGGTTGATAACGACAGGAGCCTGCAAGTGAAGGGAGAACAATGGGAATGATTTTTTCTTTCGAGGCCGTCTTACCGGCCAGTTTTCATGATCGTTACTAGAAATGGTTTTCTTTTTCGGGTCTATGTCTTTTAACTGTTCTTTGTTGTACGTTAGAGTTATTTTCTTGGCCAACCCGTTGGCCAAGTATCGTCGTCAGAGTCAGTGGTCACAGATTGCTCAGGGGTGTCGATTTTTCGGGGCCTTTTGATGTTTGACACGTGTATCTTTTCGCGGGTGTTATGATGTCGCGGGACTATGTTGGCGGTTTTTCTGGTGGGGTCAAGTTCTTTAAGCTGCTCCTTATTGTAGGGGTTTTTTGTTTTCCTCATTTTCTGTTTGTTTTTGACGAAAATGGTGGTGGGGATGTCTGGAATTTCTTCCCTAGCTTTATTCCTGTCGGAAATGATTTTCTCTTTAGTCTGGGAGCAGCGGTTATGCAACTGCGAGTATATTACGGCCATCTTCTCCTTGTGTTTGGCTAGGTAGTCGTTGGCCATGATTTTTTCTGTGTCTAGTTTAAGGAGGGTATCTTGGCTCACGTGGCCGTAGAGAACTTCAAAGGGGGTTAAATCAGTCGTGGAATGAAGGGAGTTGTTATAAGCCAACAGGGCGTATTTAACTTTAGTCACCAACGAGTCAGTTGAGAACTCTTGACGGTTGTTAAGTAGGCGAATGTGTTCAATCAAGGTTGAATGAAATCTCTCTAATAGGCCGTTACTATTGGGGTTTTGGCTACAGATGAAATGGATTTCTATCTTGTGGAGCGATAAAAGTTCTTTTAGCAATGACGAGTCGAATTCAGCCGCGTTGTCGGATATTATTTTTTTGGGAATTCCGTGGTGGGAAAAGTACGTCAGTAAGTTTTTCACCACGTCTAGGCTGTTGTTTGATACTAAGTGATAAGCTTGAGCGTACTTTGTGAACGCGTCGATAATAGTGAGAAACTTACTGCCATCCAGTGTCAGTTTGTCGATATGTATAGTTTCGAAAGGTTTGTAGGCAGTGGGGGTGATGTTGAATGTCGGTTTGATCGGGTTGCGGTCATATTTAGTTACCATACAGGGCTCACAGCGGTTGATGAAATTCTGTATCGTTTTGAGTTGGTTTGGCCAAAAATAGGTCCTTTTAAGTTTTTTGTAAGTTTCTGTTATCCCGCGGTGGTTTGTTTTGCCTATGTGGTAGTTTGATATGAGGTCTTCGATCTCATCGTCGTTTTCTACGTCTTGGACGAAGTCCGTGTACTTTGTCAAGTGGATGTCGGATTCCTTAAAAACAGTCATCATGGTCTTTGTGAATTTTTGGTATAAGTTACCGTCATCGTCGTTTTTGAAGTAGATGGAGTAGTTGACGTTAGGTCGTACAAACTCTTTTACGAAATCTACAACGTCCTTGGCGAACTCAGATTTTGATAATTCAACGGTCATACGGGTTTTGGTTTGGAATGGTTTTGTGATTTTGACTGGTTTGGGGGTATTTGTGGTTTCCTTTACGATAATTTGATTCAGGCCATGGTTTACTGACCCTTCTCTGATCGGTATTGTTAATACCGTGTTGCCTTCGGCGTTTGAATGGACGGTCGCCGCGGTTTCGGAGTCTGGGTTGTTGGCTCTGAGGGATTGGTCGTCAACGTCGCGTTCTAGTTCGTTCATAAGTCGGGTTAAATCTGGGTTGTCCAAGATTTGTAAGGGGTTTTCGTCGTCAATGGTTTCTAACAGTCGGTCTATGTCCAGTGAAGCTGGTGTAGGAGGTTGGAAGCTAGTGGAGGGGAGGGGATCAATTTCGTTGTGGTTTAACTCGATTCTGGACAGGGCGTCTGCCACGTGGTTAGTAGCCCCGGGCTTATATTTTATAACGAAATCGTAATCACTCAGCTTGAGTCTCCACCGGAATAACTTGGACGAGCAATCCTTTAGGCTGAAGATCCACTGTAGCGGACGATGATCCGTGTACAGTGTAAATCTCCGTCCGTAGATGTAGGGTCGGAAAGTCTTTAGGGCAAAAAGAATTGCTAGGAGCTCTTTTTCTATAGTCGACAGTCTTCGTTCCGAGTCATTTAGTGTCCTGCTCGCGTAAGCGATAGGGAGGTCAGAGCCATTATTGATTTGGCTAAGTACCGCTCCCAATGCTACATCGCTAGCGTCGCATGTGACGTTAAATTCCTTTGCAAAGTCAGGGTACTGCAAAATGGGGGAATTTGTCAGTAAGGTCTTACAGTACTCGAAACAGTCTAGGTATTCTTGATCGTTATAGTTCACTGAGTTGGATTTCTTCAGGCAAGCCGTCAGGGGTTTGGTTATTTTTGCAAAATTGTTAATAAATTTCCGGTAATACCCGAGTAAGCCTAGGAATTGCTTGATCTCCTTTCGGGTTTTCGGGAGTGGGAACTTTGTGATGGCCTCAATTTTGAGCGGGTTTGGGCGGACACCTTCGGGGGTGATTAGGTGTCCGAGGAAACCTATTTCTTTCCTAAGGAATTCTGTTTTATCCAACTGGATTTTGAGGTTGGATGACCTAAGTCTTTTAAAACGTGTCTAAGTCTGTCACAGTGTTCTTGTAGGCTTACGCTGTATATTAAAATATCGTCCAAGTACACTAAACATATTTCATTTTGTAACCCCATCAAAACGTAGTTCATTAAACGCTGGAAGGTGGGAGGAGCGTTTTTTAATCCGAATGGCATCCTAAGAAATTCGTAGTGACCGGTGTCCGTAGAAAAAGCCGTTTTCTGGATCGAGGGTTCGTCTAGTTCAATCTGATGGAAGCCGGAGGCTAAGTCCAGTGTCGAGAAATATTGGCATCTCCCTAGCTTGTCTAGTAAGTCCGTTATGTTTGGCAAGGGAAATTTGTCTGAAATTGTTCGTTCGTTAAGTTTCCTATAGTCTATAACGAGTCGAAATTTAGGTTGGCCGGACGCATCCATTTTCTTAGGGACTATCCAAAGTGGGGCGTTGTATGGTGAATTGGAGGGTCGGATGATTTTTTGGTCTAACATGATTGCGACTTGTTTTTTCACTTCGTCCTTGTAAATGTTAGGGTATCTGTAGGGTTTTGCGTATATCGGTATTTCGTCCGAAGTCCGTATGTGATGTTTAATTTGGTTGGTAAAGGTCAAGGGTTGGTCATCCGTCTGGAACAAGTCTGAATATTCCTTTACTAGTTTTGTGATCTCTCGTTTTTCTTCCTGATTTAGGTGATCTAAACGCAATTTCCCTAGGTCTAGCTGAGTTTCCGTTCTGGGTTTTGACAGAGTGGGTGTCGGGGAATTTTGATCGTCATCTAGGAAAAGGTTATCTATGATGGGTTCCCCTGATATTGGATGTGTTTGGGTGAACGTGATAGGTTGTTCAGTGGGATTCATTGCATGAACGTAAGCGCGATAATTGACCACATTAGTAAGACAACGGGGAATTTCGATGTTATTGATGGTGGTTTGAGGATAATTATTTCTCCATTTCCTAGGTTCCCTATTTTGACCTTGATTTGGCGGATCGTTCTGGCTTCAATTAGGAAGGATTCATCTATGGGGTCTGATTTCGGTTTTTGGTCGGCAAACAATAGTTCTAACGCATAATTTGGGGTTTTCAAAACATTCTTATCGAAGTCCACCTTAGCTTTGATCAATGTCAAATTGTCCATTCCCAGTAGCATATCAAATCGGTCATGGAACTGAAATAAACTAAAAGGAAGGTTTAAATTGGGAATTTTGAAAAGGTTACCACACGGTATTATGGTTCGTTTGCAAATTTCAGAGGTACCATGGGCGGTACGTACTACTCCTGAATCTCGTTGTAATTTAAGGGGGAAATGTTGATAGGCGATTTTGGGGTTCACGAAACTTCGAGAGCTCCCAGTGTCTATGAGAATTTTTAGGTTTAGGTTGGGCATAACAATGTAAGGGAGGGATTTTTGGGTGAGGTTCATGAGTTCGATGATTCGGGGAGGCTCGGTGTCCCTAAAAAATCATTAGCCTGTTCAATCGCCAAGCTGTCGAACTGGGCATTCATTTGTTCGTAATCGGGTGGATGTTCCACCTGATAACCAGGAAAATCGTCTACCATACTCTGATCAAAATATTGGGCGTTCTGGGGTTCCAAGGGGGGTTCGGAGTCGTAACGATCGATGTTTGGGGTTGGGGTTGTTATTTGCTCTGAGTCTATCAAGTTGAAATTAGTATTTCTCGTTGAAATTGACATGGGAGTTGGGCCTTTGGTCTGGTTCGATCCAGATTTTACTTGGTTCCAGGAGTTTTGGGGTTTCGGGAAATTTGATCTCGGCATATTCGGCTGGGGAGGTTGTTGGTATTTAATTTGGGGGTTTCCGGAAGGGAATCTTGCTGGATTCTGGCTGTAATTGTTCTGGTAAAAAGGTCTCGGTTGATATTGAAGAGGAGGCCTATAAAAGTTTTGATTGTTCGGTCTAGGAGCGCCTTGTTGTGTTGTAACCTGAGCTCTCTGGCCGATAACGGCGGGGCGTATCTGTTGCTGAGTGGCAACTTTGCCGCCAGCTCTCAAGTTGAAGTCGTTACACAACATTGATAATGCTGACCCCAGGTCGGCAGGTGACTTGGTTCTTAAGAGGGAACCGAGAGGTTCTGCGATTCCGTGTAAGAAAACTCGTAATGCCAAATTCTGCATGTACGGAATCAAGTAATGACCAGCGTCTCCCATATTCATTTGGATGTACGCTACTTGCGAATTTAGGACTTGGCTAATCCTGTCGTGGAAGGCAAAACAGTCCTCTTGTTGGGTCTGTCTCATTTTTGTTAGTTCAATAGTTAAGGTGTAAGTGTCTCTTTTATCGCTATAAGTGTGTAGTAAAGCTTTTCTTAACTCTGGATACGATTCTATTGAATTTACATAAATTTGATCGGCAATTCTTTGGCCTATTTTGGAGGTGAATGCGCCTAAGATTATGTCGTTCTGGAAATTATCGGGGTTTTGGTTATCATGAAATCTTAAATAAATTTTGTCACATTGTTTGATGAATTTCGCAAGTATGAGGGGTTCGCCGTTGAAGTGCGGGATCAAGTTGTCGTATTCTCTTCTATACTCCGGGGGTGCTCTTGAATTATGAGGGGGGTCGAGGGTTACGCCGGAATTTCCTGAAGCGGTTACGCCGGAATTCCCTGAAGCGGTTACGCCGGAATTTCCTTGGAGGTCGCTACTGTCGTCGTTTTCGCGGATAGGGTGTAGGGCTCGATGTACCAGTTCAGCCGCATTGGGGTTACTGGCGGGTAGGGGAATATCGCTGACGTTCAAACGATGCATTTTGTGCAAGTGCTTCCAATCCCAGAAGCTAGGGTGTTTGGTTGTTGTAGTTTTGGGAATTGTGTTGTCTTAGTGGAAAATCTATGGGGAGGCGCAAGAGATGCGGCAACACAGGGTGTCCAATAGATTTAATACTTTGCTTAAATTGTTTCTTAATGTGAGTCGCCAGGGAGGTGCAGGACACAACGCAGGGTATCTGGTCAACTCTTACTTGCTAAGTTTCTTAAGATTCTCTAAAATGAGTTGCCAGGGAGGTGCAGGACACAACACGAGGTATCTGGTCAACAGTTACTTGCTAGTTCTTAAGATTCTCTAAAATGAGTTGCCAGGGAGGTGCAGGACACAACACGAGGTATCTGGTCAACAGTTACTTGCTAGTTCTTAAGATTCTCTAAAATGAGTTGCCAGGGAGGTGCAGGACACAACACGAGGTATCTGGTCAACAGTTATTTGCTAGTTTCTTGGAATTACGTTTCTTTTATCAATTTAAGTATGTTGCAGTTTCTTCTTAATTACTGGCAAGCCAAGGTGGGGCTTCTAAATCTAGTACTAAGAGAGATGTGGGGCGGTGTAATCTTGCAGTAAAATATTCACTTTCACTACTTACAGCAGTCCGCACAGGGAGTCCAACATCGTCTCTTAGGAGTCCCGTCTTCCGTAGATGTTGATGTAGTCTTCACACAGACGTAATCCTCACGCGATATGCACTCGCGTACGTTCACTCTCTGAATTCTTGAAAAGAAAGAATTCCACGATGTTCATTCGCGGAACCGAGAGTGTCCTACTCCGACTGCGCCAGTTATGTTGGGAGCTTGAAGAAATAAGTTTTTAAAAAACCACTTGAACTTTTATTACACGATTAAACATATGGATCGGTAAGAAAACGGGCAGAGTAACGTTCTGTGTGACGGTAAAGACGAGACTGGCGCGAGAGCTGCCAGTGGGTTGTATTTATGGGGTCGGAATGCTGAATCAGCGGGAAAGGTAAATATCAGCATTATTGCTGATATAACTTATATATATATATATATATATATATATATATATATATATATATATATATATATATATATATATATATATATATATATATAGGTATATTTTGGTAGGTTAGGGGCGACGATGGTAGCTTAGGAGTCCCAATGTGGGCCTCTAGAGATTGGGACTGTAAAGGAGTACCTAGCAGTCCCATGTCAGATATTTTGGTAGCTTTGTGGTAACAAACCTCTTAATGACTGCAATAGCTCTGAAACACAGGGGAATGTGTTTTTGTGAGGTTGGTAACTTCCCTCAAGGATGGGGAAGCTCTTGTGAAGCTAAGATATTAGGATGGTGATTACTATGTCATGTTCGTCGCCCCTATAGTAGGAAAATATCTGAAAGCCCAAGTTAGGTTAGGAATAGATATTTTGTTCTCCACCGCAATCCCAGAGGTGACTACAAAGCCCTGTCTGTCGCCCCAGTGGTAGCAAAATATATTCAGAGTGTAAGAAGCTCTGAAACCCTCAGTTGGGTTAAGAAAAAGGATTTTATTAGGTAAAGTATGGTACTTGGAGTAGAGTGGTGATAATTATGGTAATTATTATAAATCTCTAACAGTACAAAATCGTGTTAAAAAGGGTTATTGTGTAAAAGTGAGTTTTAGATGTCAGCCTTACAAGGTTAGAAGTGGATGGTTGGACTAAGTGTAGGTAATTATACCAATATTATTATAGGAACCGGAAAAACTTAAATTATGAAAAAAATATGTTGAATTTAATGTTCAGGCAAAATTGGGTAGGGGTGGTATTTGCAGTATAGTGGTGGCAATTAATGAATATTAGAATTCAAACAGTAAGAAATCGAGAACAATAAGTTTCATCCACTAATGATTAAGGGGATTAGAATTTCCATTGTGTGATTGAGTTAATGACCCTGGTTGCACCAGAGTGGGGGTAATTATACGCATTAATTAGTTGTAACAGTAGAAAATCAGGGAAAAAATGCATTATTTTGTAAAAATTACGAGTAATTCAATTTGTTTGGTCTGATGATGGCAGGACCGGAGTGGGGGTAATTATACGAATTCGGTAGTCGTAACAGTAGAAAATAGGGGAAAAAAGGTATCTTTGTGTAAAAATCACGAGGATTTCAATTTTTATGGTCTGATGATGGTTGCACTAGAGTGGGGGTAATTATACGAATTCGGTAGTAGTAACAGTAGAAAATCCGCGAAAAAACGTATGTTTGTGTAAAAATCACGAGGATTTCAATTTTTTTGGTCTGATGAAGGTTGCACTAGAGTGGGGGTAATTATACGAATTCGGTAGAGTAACAGCAGAAAATCGGCGAAAAAAGGTATGTTTGTGTAAAAATCACGAGGAATTCAATTTTTTTGGTCTGATGATGGTAGGACCGGAGTGGGGGTAATTATACGAATTCGGTAGAGTAACAGCAGAAAATCGGCGAAAAAAGGTATGTTTGTGTAAAAATCACGAGGAATTCAATTTTTTTGGTCTGATGATGGTAGGACCGGAGTGGGGGTAATTATACGAATTCGGTAGAGTAACAGCAGAAAATCGGCGAAAAAAGGTATGTTTGTGTAAAAATCACGAGGAATTCAATTTTTTTGGTCTGATGATGGTAGGACCGGAGTGGGGGTAATTATACGAATTCGGTAGAGTAACAGCAGAAAATCGGCGAAAAAAGGTGTTTGTGTAAAAATCACGAGGAATTCAATTTTTTTGGTCTGATGATGGTAGGAACGGAGTGGGGGTAATTATACGAATTCGGTAGAGTAACAGCAGAAAATCGGCGAAAAAAGGTATGTTTGTGTAAAAATCACGAGGAATTTAATTCTTTTGGTCTGATGATGGTAGGACCGGAGTGGGGGTAATTATACGAATTCGGTAGTTGTAACAGTAGAAAATTGGGAAAAATAGGTATCGTTGTGTAAAAATCACGCGGATTTCAATTTTTTTGGTCTGATGATGGTAGGACCGGAGTGGGGGTAATTATACGAATTCGGTAGTTGTAACAGTAGAAAATTGGGAAAAATAGGTATCGTTGTGTAAAAATCACGCGGATTTCAATTTTTTTGGTCTGATGATGGTAGGACCGGAGTGGGGGTAATTATACGAATTCGGTAGAGTAACAGCAGAAAATCGGCGAAAAAAGGTATGTTTGTGTAAAAATCACGCGGATTTCAATTTTTTTGGTCTGATGATGGTAGGACCGGAGTGGGGGTAATTATACGAATTCGGTAGAGTATCAGCAGTAAATCGGCGAAAAAAGGTATGTTTGTGTAAAAATCACGAGGAATTCAATTTTTTTGGTCTGATGATGGTAGGACCGGAGTGGGGGTAATTATACGAATTCGGTAGTTGTAACAGTAGAAAATTGGGAAAAATAGGTATCGTTGTGTAAAAATCACGCGGATTTCAATTTTTTTGGTCTGATGATGGTAGGACCGGAGTGGGGGTAATTATACGAATTCGGTAGTTGTAACAGTAGAAAATTGGGAAAAATAGGTATCGTTGTGTAAAAATCACGCGGATTTCAATTTTTTTGGTCTGATGATGGTAGGACCGGAGTGGGGGTAATTATACGAATTCGGTAGAGTATCAGCAGTAAATCGGCGAAAAAAGGTATGTTTGTGTAAAAATCACGAGGAATTCAATTTTTTTGGTCTGATGATGGTAGGACCGGAGTGGGGGTAATTATACGAATTCGGTAGTTGTAACAGTAGAAAATTGGGAAAAATAGGTATCGTTGTGTAAAAATCACGCGGATTTCAATTTTTTTGGTCTGATGATGGTAGGACCGGAGTGGGGGTAATTATACGAATTCGGTAGTTGTAACAGTAGAAAATTGGGAAAAATAGGTATCGTTGTGTAAAAATCACGCGGATTTCAATTTTTTTGGTCTGATGATGGTAGGACCGGAGTGGGGGTAATTATACGAATTCGGTAGAGTAACAGCAGAAAATCGGCGAAAAAAGGTATGTTTGTGTAAAAATCACGAGGAATTCAATTTTTTTGGTCTGATGATGGTAGGACCGGAGTGGGGGTAATTATACGAATTCGGTAGTTGTAACAGTAGAAAATTGGGAAAAATAGGTATCGTTGTGTAAAAATCCCGCGGATTTCAATTTTTTTGGTCTGATGATGGTAGGACCGGAGTGGGGGTAATTATACGAATTCGGTAGAGTAACAGCAGAAAATCGGGAAAAAAGGTATGTTTGTGTAAAAATCACATGGAATTCAATTTTTTTGGTCTGATGATGGTAGGACCGGAGTGGGGGTAATTATACGAATTCCGTAGTGTAACAGTAGAAAATCGGGGAAAAAAGGTATGTTTGTGTAAAAATCACAAGGAATTCAATTTTTTTGGTCTGATGATGGTAGGACCGGAGTGGGGGTAATTATATGAATTCGTTAGTCATAACAGTGGAAAATAGGGGAAAAAAGGTATCTTTGTGTAGACATTTCTTTTTTCACAGTTGAATTGAGTTACTCGTTGTGTTTTGACAAGGTGGGGGTAATTATATAAGTTTTCCCCAACCCTTGAGTAGTACTACCGATTTCCCGGTTTGGAGATATTTCTTGATATCATGAAGGGCTCCTGACACCTTCTGCATCCTCGGGAATTAATGCTACTCCCCCGCAATAATGCTACTCTAATCGCTGTAGTAGTAATGTAAATAAGGAATAATGCGGTTTTTCTAAACATATTCATACACCTAGGTGGGTGATAAAAATATGTTATCCCATGTAATTTTGATGTGAAGTTATAGTGGTCTCGACGAAATGGAATTGTGACTCAGTTTCATATTTTGATCGTGTTACGGAATTCTTCTCTTTGCTACGGGTGCTCGACATAAACGAGCCCTCGTCGCTGACACAATACCTATATCAGTCTAGTAACCCCTACTACCCAAATACTTATTAACTAATAATGTGGAATAAAATTTTAGTATATGGCTACGCGGAGGATAACAAAATTGTTAGTTCCAATTTCGATGTGAGGTGAAAGTGGGCATCAAAAAGGAAATTGGGACTCCTTCTCATCTTTTGTCATCCTATGAATTCTGTGATTCAGTGTAATTTTTGAAAAATGTACCAACCTCCTTACAGGTGCCAATGTATGGCGTCACCACTGTCCGTAATGGTGGCTGTAGGTACAACGAAGAGATATTACCTATCATGTAACTATAGTGAGGATGGGTGTGCTGAATTCTTTTCTTTCAACGAAATTGATTAATCAGATACGTGTGTCAAGTTCATATGGCGGTACCACTGGCGTCGCTAGGGTGAAAGATGTACCTACGATAAGTAGGTAACAGTATTCTCTTTGTTCTCTCTTAAAATGAGTAGGTAACTACGGTAGGTCCGTAGTTGTTTATTACAAATTATGTTTTTCAATGTTCATTAATATTTTGCATGAAAAAGGTGACAGGAAAAAACGTAGATACATCCGTTTCCTTCCATCGCCCGAGAGATAACTCCATTCATTTACTGTTTTTTTTGTGTGTGTTCCAAATTTGAAATAATACCGTGCATATTGAGGAAAATGAATTATGATGTACCTACTTCGATCGCACAATTACGCTAAGTAAGGTAGGTATGTACAAGTGGACTGGATGTTGTTGACATTTTCAGGAATGGTTGGTTATTAGTAGAATTGAATATTTCCTGAGTTTCAGCGTGACCGCATTATTAGTTTCTGTGGCCGCAACTTTTTTTAAATTTTAGGTACTGAAAAAAGTACCAGTAGGAGTTAACCAACTTCGATGAAATTTTCGGGGATGGTTGGTTATTAGTAGAAATGAATATTTCCTGAGTTTCAGCGTGACCGCATTATTAGTTTCTGTGGCCGCAACTTTTTTTAAATTTTAGGTACTGAGTAAAGTACCAGTAGGAGTTGACCGACTTCGATGAAATTTTCGGGGATGGTTGGTTATTAGTAGAAATGAATATTTCCTGAGTTTCAGCGTGACCGCATTATTAGTTTTTGTGACCGCAACTTTCTTAAATTTTAGGTACTGAGTAAAGTCCCAGTAGGAGTTAAGCAATTTCGATGAAATTTTTAGGGATGTTTGGTTATTACTAGAAAAGATTATTTCCTGAGTTTCACCGTGACCGCATGATTAGTTTCTGTGACCGCAACTTTTTTAAATTTTAGGTACTGAGTAAAGTACCAGTAGGAGTTAAGCAATTTGCACATGAGCACAGGTAATGCAAGGAAATGACAAAGTTCAACCATGGCCAGGACAACAACATGGAAACCGTCAAATAAGAATAAGGAATTGCATCATGTTTCATCAGTTTGTTTTGTGAAAGGTTGCGTCATTTTTCAATCTGTGTTCCCAGTTTGTGGGGAATTAGGGATGGTTAGGGGAAACATATTGTTATGAAAAATCTCCGACAGCTGTAATTCTTCCAAAGAACAAACGTATTTTGTACACTGAAAACCCTGTACTATAAAAAATCTAAAAAGATTCGATCAAAAATGTCAAAATTAGTCGAATCGTACACTTGGTCCTACCAATGTTACTTTATATACCTACAATTATGTCAATAAATTTACGTTGGTGTATCCGTCAAATTACACCTTGTTTATTTCTTCTTATTTTTGTTAATTATTATCTTGTTTTTGTTTCGTTCTCGTTATCTTTCCTGCCAAATTCAGTAAAAACGATACTGAACTCACTGAGATCAACAATAGATTGTTGTGGTTTCAATGTTTTGATTTGCAAACTCTGAAGTTAGCTACGCTGCCATAAAATGCGCCAATTTGTTTGAAAACACATTAGGACACTTTTTTAGAAGAAAATTGAAAATAAATACATCTATCAGTTAAATAATTAATATATATTGAAAAATATTTTGTACATAAACAATGAATTTTATAAATAAATACAATTAATTTTGTAAGTAGACAAATTGGACGAGTTTAGGCATAAGGTTGAAAATTCGGTTTGAATTGTTCGTTTGGTTATTTTGTTATTTTTTATATTGTTCTACCCTGTGACATCCTCCAGAAAAAAATTCTGGATCCGCCCCTGGGCAAGGTACGTAACCTACATGCTTCCCCAACAGTAATCACCACGCCAATAATCACTTCGCCGTTAGTTAAGCCATCAATGGATAGGAATTTGTACGTTACTATCTCAATGTGAGTATGAGCCAGTCACGTGACCAAGTTGACGTAGGTGTATGTTAGTTACGTTGTAGCACTATCGAAATAGGTCAAAGCAGCGCGTTAATGAACACGTTACCATCACCAGTTATTAGCAATCTGCAGTCGGACTTCCTACCCATGTACCTAGTACCTTATAATCAGCACTTATAATAATACACGCCCCCACTTAACCGGCATTTCAGTTACCTGTTAGCCTACGTCCCCTATAACTCCGTGTTTTGAAGAAAACTGTTGACGACCAACCACTATCACAACTTGTATATTATATATAAAATTCAGATCATGTAATCATAGTCACCAACGTTCATAATTGCGTGATTCACTAAAAAGAAAGGAATAGTATGAAAATAAGTAGGTACTTACTTTCTTAACCATGGTTTACCTAAATTAGTTGGTACCTAAACAATATATTCGGCATTAAAGTTAAAGTAAGTAACGTAGGTATCATCACAAGGAAAAAAAAAAAAAAAAAAAATCATGACAAAGCAGCAGGGAATGAACAGAAGGCAGAAACACTGTAAAGCCGTTTATTTGAACGTAAATATTATGTAAACATAAAAAACCTAGCCTCAACAAGGAAATGGGTTACAAGTGGTAGGAACCCTTTGTACAAACAAGTTAGTAGGTACCTGAACTAACAAGTTGTTAGGTGTCTCGCAAATTTTGAGCACATGGTAATTGGGTAAATATCAAATTAGTGTAACGGTGGGAATTGAAGTGGGCTGAGTAATGAAATCAGTTGGTCCCACTGTCAACATACAGTAATACATCAGGTAATAATAGGCTATAGTAATTTATAGATGTACTCAAAAACTGTGAGGTGATACTGTATTTCCCTACGGTCGTAAATTTAAGAGGGACTGAAATATAAGAGACACCAATTTACTGAACAAAGAAAGACCTCAATCGTGTGTCACAATGGTGTGATGTATTTTAAATAATTTATATTGGATTCAGACACAGCATTTACAACAATTGGAGGTTAGTTAACAGATGAAACCAATGTCAATTTCAAGGATGTAGACAAAGTTGTATCCGAGAAAGAAAATATTCGATGAACTGAAACATACCTATACATTATTTTACGTAATAACAATCTAATTCTAACAAAAGCTGATAAGGGGAATTCGATTACTATTTTGACCTATTTACTAAGAAATGAATGATTCCTTCAAAAGGATTCCGTGTTTGAAATAACAGAATACCACTTAGAAACTCATAGTTGTAAGAAATTGAAACATTTGTGAAAAAGTACAAGGATCTCATGAAAACGAAGTGGTATTGTGAAAACATGAATCCAAAACCACCATCTTTATAGGGTTTAATGCAGTCGCACAAACCAGATAAGAAAATGAGGCTAGTGATTAGCTGAACCTGCCGAACTTACAGTTTTGTTTGATAATACCAACATTGTGGCGAATTTCGGAATTGTTATCATTTACCCAAGGTAAGACGTCGTCTAGAGAGACACATAGGTTATTAATAAATATGTAGGTACATACTATATACACTTTTGTTAAAATGTTGGTATGCATTCAGGATGCTCTGAAACGGATTTCAAAAAAAAAATGAAGTTTTGAAATTTCAAAAATTTTGGACCCATTGCAAAATAATGAGACTGATTTCACAATGTACAGAAAACCTTCATTTGCATAAATTGTGTTATTCAAAAAGCATCCAATAACCCCTGCACTTAAAAATTACCATGGTTTCGTTGAATGATTCACACAATGAAAACAGTACCAATGTGAGAAACGTCATAAAGTGAAGACACACCTCAATAGTTAGTTGTACGTTAATAGGTAACTATGAAAAAAACATAAACAGTGTCAAGGAAATTCGCAGCCAACAAAAAAGTGTACACTACAGAAGGATATTTACTTGAACCAATCCTCAATGAATTAATATTAGGTAAAAAGCTAACTTTCAGTTAGTACTGAAACCCACATTTTATGCAAATAATACGGTAGCTAAATTAAATAATTCAAAATTAAAGGAAAAAGTAAGTAAATCATCAAGTGGGATTCATTTGGAGTGGATAACAATAACAAGGCAAGAGTGGCAGGAAAGTTAAGAACAGGGAAAAAGAAGAGCATTTGGCTGCACTAGAAAAAAATCAAAAATTGCAAAAATAAAATTATTGAAAAGAAAATCTCGAATTGATTGCTCAACGTAATCTCTCTGATGAATCCAAATTAGCAACATAACACAAATCAGCAAAATCAAAAATGGAGACTGAAGATTTATAGGGGATTTGATGTTCTGATGGTGTTCTGTATCCACCCAGCAAGTAGCTCAGGCAGGATAGCGTTGAGGGTGGCGATCACTGAGGGGGAACCGCCTTTCGTTGTGTAGGTGCCACCATCGCTTGTCAACAGGAACCACTGAAAACAGTTAACAGATACAGTACGGGTGGGTCCTCTGACAAATCTGTCGACTAGCAAATCGTCCACAAGTGGTCGCAAGAACGCAGCGAAAAGGAGGTCATGGATATTATAGAGGACAAAAAAAAAGTTTCTAGCGGTTTGTGAGTGGCGTTTTTGCCACAACGAACAAACCTAATATTGATGCTCCCCTTCACGAGTACCCTGCAGGAATGAGGAGGGCCAGACATAATATGAAGGAATAATGAAATTATTTTGAAGAGATGTAGCAATGAAAATTAGAATGTTCAATAAAATCAACAAAAACTTTTTTTCCTCTCACTCAACCACATAATATATTACTTGGAGTACATGATCCAAAGAAATCAAGCCCACAGGATTTTATGACAACTACAGTAACTTACTACCGGGTTCGCAGGAATCCTGATGTTATCCTAAATACCTACTGATAATTTTCATTCAATGTTGAAAATACTGCATACGATATTTGTATTTCTTAACCCAATAACAACCTATTATTATTTTCAAAGTGAAAATAAGTACACTTTTTCTATAGCTTTTTGCATGGCCAACAAGTGTAGACAAAAAAGTCTGCCAATTGGAGTAGGCAGTATAGCTTGAATCACGTGAACGCAGTGGCGTAGCCAGGATAGTTGAATGGGGTTATCGGAAATAGAAATACAATTCCTGTCATGTACCATGGCTATGAGACCGAATGTTCAAAGAAATATTACTGATATTGTGTAAAAAGATGATATAGCGAGAAACCATACCACTTTTCTTAAAATTACATAATTTGTCGTGATTTCAGCCATTTGGACCGATGTTTGACCCTAATAAAGTCAAATTTGACCCACTTGCTTTTGATAAAAATAGTTTTATCATCCCACACAACGTCAGGTGAATTAATATTGATTTTACCATTAATACCAATTTTTTACCCACAAAAGTCAAAATCTGACCCCTGTTCTGTGTGAAAAACAACTGAAATGGTATTTTGGTGTCTTTACTCAACCTTCCATGCCACTTTCACATGCCAACCTTCCATGCCACTTTCACTGCCAGGTCACATGGACTAGCAGAATTAGTTAGGTAGGTTCAACTCTCTACGACTATTTTGCGCGTATTTAGAAGGGTTACAAGGAAATAGTCAACATTTCATGTTCACCCATACGCAGAGGAAAGTTACAGTACGATTCCAATGAAATTCATATGGAATCATCAATTGTATTATACCTGATCGACCCTCCCAGTTTGAACTCATTTCAACGATAAGATAGTTATGGGCGTTTGCGCATGCACAGACGGAAGTCACAGTAGTTTTTCAGTGATGTTGGTATGGGACCCACCCACACCTAACCTCCAAATTTCAGACCATTTCGACCATTATTACGGGCAGTTATGGGCGTTACAAGGAATTGATCACAGAGGGACACACCACTCACGAAACCAAAAAACCTCCTTCATGTCTGAAACGGAAAATGGTACTGTACATTTTCATTTTGGAGGACATGCATTTTTTTTATTTTTGTTACTCAATCACGAATCCAAGGCTTCCCCACCTTCATTAGTGAGGAAGCAAAAGTAAAAATTGTCTGTGATGTCAACAAAAATTATGGTAAATATTCTTAAAAACCTACCTCTTCCAGTATTAGTACCATTACGATCGGTATGTTAGGTACCTATTTGACTTAACTTATAGTAGGTAATGTGCAAGTTATGAGGTTAACTCGAAGTGGCATTTTCTGATGGTTACCTGACTCCCAGAAAACCCTAAGAAACCATCAATGAAAGGCGTTTGAAAAGGGTGTGGAATGAAGAAGGCGGTACTGTCCAGTTCATGTCGGCCCGATGTTTTGTAGAGAGGAATGAACAATCAGAAACCCGGCTGTGGATGGTCAGGAACACATGGCAATGAGCCGGTCATGGATACTATACAGTCAGAAAAGCATCCGATAATCAGTGCGAACGGGCTAACGCCTTTCTGACGGTCAGATAACCATCAGATGGTCGAGGTATTGTGACTAGGTATCACATATGTAGGTTAGTGAACTACATAAGAATAATACTTAGGCAACAGCGCCACTTCGTCTTCTGGGTGTAGATGTAGAACAGAGGTTCGAGTTGTGCTGCCTGGGTCTTTTTCTTTGAGGTCTGAAGGAGTTGATAAGGTATGCACATAGACAACTCCTCATCTCACTTGTGGTGTACGAATCCATTAAATCTTCCACCACTTCGCGTCTAAGTTGCTGACTGTGATAGAGGGGACGTTGCTACCTTGGGAAAAAAAAGTGACATATCAAACAAATACCAATACACAAGTTGAACTTTTTAAAAATAAATAACTTTCATTTACACACATGGATATGTTGTTGGGTTGGGGGACAGTCTAAAATTTCCCACCGACACCAAGAAGTATAACACACATTCGACAGTAGGTATCGAACGGGCGCTACTTCCCCCGCTGTCGCTTGAGTGCAGTCACATAGTAACCAAAATCTTAGCAACAGAGTCACGTTATCGCATTGCTTGTCAATTGTTTGTTCAACTCTGTTTCGTTCAAGTTTTGGCTAACCAAAACATGGAAAAATAAATCAATGAGGTAGGTACTTACGTAAAACCAGTGGTTTCGCATGCTTGTGCCTACTTTTTGAAGCCAGCTATTTATTAGGAACCAGTTTTTTAATTATTCTGTTGAAGATTACCTATTCGTAATGACCTACATGATTTAGTTGAACTAGGTACCTTTCTACTCAATAACTCTGCAATGACTAGGTACTCGCCAATATTTACAGTTAGGTACCTACCTAGTCTTGAATGTTTACCAACATTGTTTTGTATGATTGGTGGAGAGAAAGAGAAGTAGGTACCCAATGAATAACCTCACCTGCTACGTATTTTGTGTATTATTCTCTAAATAATACACGTCTATGTATTACCTTAGGGAAACTGTTTTTTAACACCTCTCGAACTGTTTTCTGTAGCACCTAACTGTAGCGGTGTCATCGGTAGGTATCTACGTCAATTTCTGGTCTACAAAAATCGTTCTTTCACACACAGGCTCCATTTGGGCTCTAGTGATGTCCCCTAGCTTGGCAGCCCGATCGGAAAACACCCAGGGGTATTAGCGGTGAAATTGGGTGCAAAATTGGCTGATTGTAGTGAACTTGGGGATGTGAGGTATCGTTTTAGATGTTTTAGGGTGACGAGTCCAATAATGTGAAGTTGATGTTGACAAAAAGTGAAGAACTGTATTTTCAACTCCCAAAATTCAATTTGTATAGATCAAAAATATGTGAAAACGGGTGACATCACCAGAAATGTGTATTAATCAGAATGCAGTACTACAGGTGAATCAGTAGCTATAGCTGAATGACAGTTTCAACGATCGAAGATGACCCGTCAAAAATAGGAGCCCATTTCTAATTTTTGCGACCAACATTGGTGAAAACCATGAAAAGGTTCCAATCATTAGACGTGAAAGAAACAATAAATGAACAGCCAACATTTCTGTACGTTGAATAGAATAGTAAATCCATGTGACAAGGACTGCAGCGTTTTAGGGGAAGTTTTCATGACACCTATAATAATATCTTCCTAATATCTACCAAATCGACAAATCCACATATAAAACAACCATCCCTCATCAACAGATGCAAGGGTTCCCTCCTTTAGCAACCTTACTTCTGTTAGTCTTGGATCGAAATGGATAAAAATATCGTAACCTTGGATTAAATATATCGGACGACCAAATGCATGGATACTGTAAAAATCTTCAGATGTCCCTTTGCAGAGACCTACCGTATTTTAAATATTCACTTTCATAATTTTTCTACATACCTTGAAACATAAACCATCATTTTGAGTGTGGGGGGGAGGGGAAACGAAATTTCCTTTTTTGTTCATGCTCGATTCAAGAGGTCCATTATTGAAAGAAATATACCAAAATATACCTACGTGCGAACTTGAAACCACAAACGACAAGTTCAGCAACAGCCCACAGCTCGACCGTCGCTGCAGCTACGACCCCCCCCCCCCCCCCCCCATAGCCACCAAAACACCGTGGCTCCTCGTGCTGGAGCTGAAGACCTGCAATGGATTAGGCACCGACTATCCAAAAGGACGAAACCTCAATGGATACAAGGAGATCTTGTTGAGGTAAGGCCAAACTTCCCTATGAGTGCTACTAATGCACTACCGCATTGGAATAAATGGGAAGAAATGGTGGTGGCCAATTTTCACCTGGCCGCTTGACTCTCTTATGACCAGCGCATGCGGATTTATTATAAGCGGGACCATCCGATCTCACAGAATTTCGAAGAACAGTCGTGATCACCTACTTGACAAAATATGGGAAGCCTAGAGCATATCATCCTGGACCAGCTGGCCAGCCCAAAACAGCCAAAAATGTTTTCAATGAGGTGAGGTTCGACCACAAAGGGCGCTTCGTCCGCGAAACCGAAGGTGAAGGGAAAAAATGATGTGTTGGTAAAGATTGCCCGTCAATCATGAGAACCATGTGCCAAAAATGCAAAGTTGGCCTTTGCATAAGCTGCTTTTCAAGATTTTATACTCAGCAAACTTAAATCTGTGCACTTATATATTGAGGTTTGGATTCTATGCTTACACACGTTTTAATTATTTTACATTTTGAGTTGCCACTGAGTATTTCATGTAGCCTACCAAGTCTCACTTATTAGTTCCTACTTGATTCGATTTTCCCTAAATGGAGCATTGTGATAAGTTTCTAGTGCTAATATTATCCGTTGTGATAAGTCAATAATTCCTAATATTTTTTAGACTAATTGCATTCCTCTATGCTGTACAGGAAGTTGATTTCCGTTATTTAAGTAGTACCTATTCACTATATTATTGAGACTAACTGTATTCCTGTATTGTAAATTGTTAGACTGAAATAAAAACAATGCTTTGAAACTGTAATTCAGATCAATTTATACCAATCCCCGTTGTAAAAATCTCAGTTTTGAAAAAATGGAAAAAAGTTCTTGTAGCGCCCAGTGTTGCCATATGGCAACGTGCCCTAAAGCCTTGAAATTTGACCACGAGATTTTTTGAATCATTTTTCCCGTGTTCTGAGGACCATTTGGAGTCAGAATATTGAAAAAAAATTTCAAAATATCGAGAGAAAAAAGTTTTGGGCGTTAATGGGTTAATGTACCTGTTTTACACACTTCTGAATGCTTGTCATTTTTTATAATTAACTTACCTACCCATATTTGGGTCGTGTACGAGAGAAGTTTCGGTGGGTTCTTGAGTTTTTCATTTTTATTGTCAGCAAAACCGGTAGTAACTTGTTCTTCGTGTGTTGACATGTTGACGTTTCGGTATTCCAAAGTAGATATTGGCGCCTGCTGAAAAAAGGTTATGTAAATTTTTTTTTTTAAATGAACCTACATGAGGGTGACGAGGTATCCTGGCAAAAATACGGACCACATAATTAGCAAAATCAGAAGCAAAATCAAGTCATCGGTAGAAGGTGGGGGAATGGTTTTGACAGGCTCCATTGCTAATAAATAGGGTTTGGATTCACATGGAAAATTGCATGTTGCGTCCTGTGCGAATTTGATGGAATTCCAAATATCAGTGCAACTGTCGAAGGAACGTACGTAAGGTACGTGAATATTGAAAATTGATGCAACAACAAATACCTCATTTCTTTTGCGTGTGGTGGCTAAGCTGAGCCCAACATACAAAACCTGCTAAAACAAAAAATAAAAGATAAACGTTGTGTAATAATTTGCAGCGTTTTCCTGATAATTCCATCTCAATGGCTCCGAAGTCCTATTTCCTGTATTTTTTAAATTTTACCTTCCTCCTCCTAATCAATTGTTGGTTCACTCAATCAATTTTTTATCGTACGACCAAATGCATGGATACTGCAAAAATCTTCAGATGTCCCTTTGCAGAGACCTACCGTATTTTAAATATTCACTTTCATAATTTTTCTACATACCTTGAAACATAAACCATCATTTTGAGTGTGGGGGGGAGGGGGAACGACATTTCCTTTTTTGTTCATGCTCGATTCAAGAGGTCCATTATTGAAAGAAATATACCAAAATATACCTACGTGCGAACTTGAAACCACAAACGACAAGTTCGTCGAACTTATTACAAATTTCCAGTCATTCACAATGAGTTGAATGTTCGTAATTCGCATACCAATAATTTTGAACCCCTCCCATAAGTAGGTACCTTCATTTTCCTCAAAAATTCGCTAATCCATGCAACTTTTTAATGTACCTGTTTTACACACTTCTGAATGCTTGTCATTTTTTATAATTAACTTACCTACCCATATTTGGGTCGTGTACGAGAGAAGTTTCGGTGGGTTCTTGAGTTTTTCATTTTTATTGTCAGCAAAACCGGTAGTAACTTGTTCTTCGTGTGTTGACATGTTGACGTTTCGGTATTCCAAAGTAGATATTGGCGCCTGCTGAAAAAAGGTTATGTAAATTTTTTTTTTAAATGAACCTACATGAGGGTGACGAGGTATCCTGGCAAAAATACGGACCACATAATTAGCAAAATCAGAAGCAAAATCAAGTCATCGGTAGAAGGTGGGGGAATGGTTTTGACTGGCTCCATTGCTAATAAATAGGGTTTGGATTCACATGGAAAATTGCATGTTGCGTCCTGTGCGAATTTGATGGAATTCCAAATATCAGTGCAACTGTCAAAGGAACGTACGTAAGGTACGTGAATATTGAAAATTGATGCAACAACAAATACCTCATTTCTTTTGCGTGTGGTGGCTAAGCTGAGCCCAACATACAAAACCTGCTAAAACAAAAAATTAAAGATAAACGTTGTGTAATAATTTGCAGCGTTTTCCTGATAATTCCATCTCAATGGCTCCGAAGTCCTATTTCCTGTATTTTTTAAATTTTACCTTCCTCCTCCTAATCAATTGTTGGTTCACTCAATCAATTTTTTATCGTACGACCAAATGCATGGATACTGCAAAAATCTTCAGATGTCCCTTTGCAGAGACCTACCGTTTTTTAAATATTCACTTTCATAATTTTTCTACATACCTTGAAACATAAACCATCATTTTGAGTGCTACTAAGTACTACTAAGTACTACTAAGTAAAATCAACACAATATGTAGGTAGACAACACACAAAAATGTGTACTGTATATTTTGGAAAAATTATGTTGATACCTAATGAATGAGAAATAGCTCACTTCATTTTTTTATGTTATGTACGTTCCTTTATTTTACACAGGTACCTATACAATTCAAAATTTTCTGGTAGTAAGTACTGTCATAATTGGGCTAGTCAACACAACACAGAATCTTTTGGATTTTGTTGGAAGGTACTTTTCCAACTTGAACAAGCGTTATGCTTCATGAATTACAAAAAATAAATGTGTTCACTATAGAATTATTGACTCCCACGCAGTTTTACAAAATGTTATTCCCGGGCTGGAAGGAGTACGAGTGTAAGTACTGACCACAGAAAACTAGTTATTTACGCAGAAGGGGCATCTGTACAGGTAAATAATAAACGTTGTGTAATAATTTGCAGCGTTTTCCTAATAATTTAATCTCAAGACTGGCTCCCACCCAACTACTGTTTCTTGCATTTTTGAAATTTTACGTTGCTGCTCCCAATCAATTATTATTGGTTCAATCAATTTTTTATCGTACGACCAAATGCATGGGGTACTACGTCAATCGTCAGATGTGTGTTTGCAGTGACCTACCGTTTTTTGTTTATTATTTGAAATAATGAGGCTTTGGAATCGAGCATGAAATAAACAAATTCTCAAAATTTGACGGTTTACGTTTCAAGGTATGGAGAATCCGAAAAATGCAATTAAAAAAATCCTGGGGGGAGCTCGATGGTATTGACCACAGAAAACACTTTTGGACTAATTTCTTCAACATTTCGCTAATTCATGCAATTTTCTAATCATATATCGAATTTTATCGTTTTTTATTTCTGAATGTTCGGCATCAATCTAATTTTTTATAATCACGTTACCTACCTACCCATATTTGTTGTTCGACTGGGGGGGCTCTAATCAGAATGTTGACTCATCTGTCAACTGACAGCAGGGGATGAACATCAACAAGGATATCAGGAGATAAAATCGACGGAATATCGATGAGGATGGTATTAGGTACATACCTATTCTGCCGGAAACATTATGTACGTCCTTGGGAGGAGACCAGCGGGGACACACGACAAATAAACGAAATACTGAACCGTCACGGAAAATCCTGTTCTCGCCCAACCCCGACGTACATACGTGACTGTGTGCGAGAGGTTACACGATATTATACCTCAATATTCAAAGGGTGATGACGTTTGAAAGCTTCTATCACATACACATACATATTTAGTGAACCCAAAGGAAGATGAACCGCACAATTTTACTGCCTAACTACAACATAATTATGCACTACCTACTTGAGGATCGAAATTAGGGAGGTACCTACGTTACTACGTTGTAAGGAACTAATTGACGACTACCTCATTAGATCCTACCTCAAACAATTTATCCATACATGAAAAAGTAGGTACTGCATTACTGAATATTCGTAGGGAACTTACGTGAATACGTGAATACTCTTCTTACACGAACTTTCTGATTTCTCCATAGACGATCCTTCCAACTTGTTGTTGTTGTTTGGTGCTATTCCTTTCTCCTTCTCGTTGTTTAATGACGTGTTCTATTCACTTCCACAGAAAACACTACTATACTAGGTACGTTCACTTCTATTGTGTGAGATATTGAAGCATCGCGGAAAATAACTAACAACTTGTGAAACCAGAGGACACGGCCATCTTCCCATAGAATACTGAGCAACAGGAGCAGGAGCTTCGCGCACTTTTTAAAACGAGGCGTTCACATAGCAATAAACATTATTCACTGTTGTACACAAACGTTTGGATGATAAAACAGAATGATGACTTTCAACAGCTGAAGGAAACCCTTTCACGATTATTATGACTGAATTAATGCATCGGAATAAGCCTTCTACACTGTCACAAGTGATGAGTGTATGAAAAAAATCCAAGGGGAGGAGGTAACCTTCTCATCCTGTTCTGTGGGCTGCAATAGCCTCTACGTCGCCCCTATAGTAGGAAAATATATTGAGATGCACTCTGAAGGCCCAATCCTGTAGGATATTCATTTGATGGTTATTCTCACAATATGGCTAGTCTGGCTGGGGCTTTGTAAATTGTAAATTGTAAGTCGGATCACTCAGGAATGGGGGTCGGTTGCCCCAAAGCACGGAAGCCTATTGGCTTATTGTACTTTTCCTGAGTGTCCTAGCTTAATCAAATAACCCCAGTCCCCTGGTGAGGGTTGTAAGGTTTTTGATTATATTTTCGCTGGGAAATTCCCTCATTGGGGTTGAGGCCCCAAAGAGGTTGTGCCTGCGCTGAGCGAGTGCTGGGCACTCAAATATTATGTGGGATGCTTTTTCGTCTGTCTCCTCACATAGTCTGCATTGGGTTGTTTGTTGTGTGACCCCTATGCGGTTTAGGTGGAAGCGCAGGGGGAGGAAGCCGGTTAATAGGCCGACTATTTGCCTCAGCTCTCTGCGGTTCAGTCTAAGGAGCTCCTCAGTAGCGTTGGAGTTGGGTCTGGCCATCATCCGTTTACTGTGAGCGTGTCCATCTATACGTGACCATCTTTTGGTGGTCTGTGAGCGAACCCACCGGTTGATGGCCCCTCTGATGGTGGTTTTTGGTAGGCCGACCGCCGGTTCTGGGCCAGTGAAGGGTGTTTGAGAGCCCTTTCTGGCGAGTGAATCGGCGTTTTCGTTGCCTATAATTCCTCTATGGCCTGGCACCCACTCCAGAGTAACTCTGTTGTGTTTCGCCAGGGCGTTGAGGGTTTGCATACAGTCCCAGACCACTCTAGATGAGACGATGGGGGCTGTAAGTGCTTTTATTGATGCTTGGCTATCCGAGAGTATGCGGGTGTGGGATCCACGGTGTCCCCTCCTCAGGCTCTCAGAAGCCGCAGCATCAATTGCCACTATTTCTGCCTGGAATACAGAGGTGAAATTCCCCAGTGGGGTTGAAAAGTCCCACCTGGGTCCTGCCCCGTATACTCCGGCACCAGTGCCGTCATCCATTTTTGATCCATCTGTGTACCAGATTATATCATTGGAGCAGCATTTTTTCCAACCATGCCCCGCCCACATCAGCACGGATGCGTATGGGTGTGGTTGATGGAGGGTTTTTGGCATAACATCCGCCACCATGTCAAGTAGTGGTTCTTGTATAGCCTTTAGTATATTGGTATGGCCTGGGTGGGGTGTGTCCCGCCAGGTACCATTCCATTTCAGCCTCAGGGAGGCCATTGCGGCCTCCCCTTTAATGTAGATATCTATTGGGGGTAAGCCCAGTAGAATCTCCATGGCTGCAGTGGGTGTACCATGCATTGCACCTGTGATGGTTAGACAGGCCAGTCGTTGTACACTGGTAAGGGTTTGGCAGGCCCCTACCTGACTGACCTTCGGCCACCACACAGCGCAGCAGTACGTAAGAATGGGTCGTACTATCGCGGTATAAATCCAGTGGACCATCCGCGGCTGTAGGCCCCATGTTTTTCCGCAACTGCGTTTTGCGCACATAAGGGCTCCCTTGCCCCTATTTGCTATGTACTCGAGGTGTTTGTTCCAGGTGAGCGTTGCATCCAGGTAGACGCCCAGATACTTCACCCCACGCTGGAATGACACCTTTGAGTTGTAAAACCGGGGTTCTGAGAGACCTCTCAGATTCCTCCTTCTTGTGAATTGAACCAGCGTGGTTTTATTTGGGTTTACATTTAGGCCCTCTGTGCCACACCAGTCTTCCACTGCTTTCAGAGCTGACTGTGTCAGATCTGAGACTGTGCTGACAAAGGGACCCCTAACTAGGATTACCACATCATCAGCATAGCCCTGTACGTAGAGGCCTTGACCACTGAGTTTCTCCAGCAGAGAGTCCACAACAAGGTCCCACAGAAGGGGGGACAAAACCCCGCCCTGCGGGCAACCCCTTGCCACAGACATCCCCACGGACTCCCCAAGGAGCTCAGCCTCTACTGTCCTGCTAGTCAGCATGGTACTTATCCACCTACACAGGGTGGTGTTTGTTCCATGCCGGCGCGCTGAGTTTATAATTGAGTCTACAGAGGTATTGTCAAAAGCGCCCTCTATATCCAGAAATATACCTATGGCAAATTCTTTAGTTGCTAGCACCGATTCCACCTGTGACACCAGGTGGTGCAGTGCTGCCTCACAGGATTTGCCCGGTTGATAGGCAAACTGATTGGTGTGTAGAGGCCTCTCTGTGAGAGAGGTTTCCCTCAGATACCTATCAACCAGTTTCTCTAATGTCTTCAAAATGAAGGACGTTAGACAGATGGGTCTGAACGCCTTTGCCTGGTTGTACCAAGGTTTCCCTGGCTTAGGCAGAAAGATGACCCTTGCTTTGCTCCATCTTTGGGGTATTGTGCCTGTAGCCAGGCAGGCCCTAAAGAGTGCACTCAGGATCCTGGCTACCCCATGGCCCCCTTCCTGAAGCAGTTTGGGGATAATGCCATCTGGGCCCGGCGATTTGTATGGGCTGAAGGTGCTGATAGCCCACTTTGTGCGTTCAATGGAGACCACACCCTTTGCCACTTCCCAGTCTGCCCTGGTTGCTCTCATACCCTGAGCGCCGGTTGGTGGTTGAGGTGGGGGTCCCCGAACGTCAGTCACCGCCGAGCCAGGGAAGTGAGTCTCTAGTAGGAGCGCTAGAGTGTCCCCGGCTGTTGTGGTGTAGCTTCCATCTGGTTTAACTAGTGTGCCAATTGGATTGATAGGAGCCTTAGAAAGGACTCTTTGGAGTCTTGCACATTCCGAGGTTTTTTCCACCTCTTCACAGAACTTCCTCCATGTGTCCCTTTGTGATTTCCTTATAAGACTCCTGAGTTGGGCCAGCTTGGTCTTATAAGCGTCCCAGTTGCCCGTCTTTTGCGCCCTATTATATAGTTTGCGTGTTTCACGCCTAGTGACTTCTATTTCCCTATTCCACCAGGGGACCCCGGTGGTTGAGAGTTTAGTTGTCATAGGAGTGTGATTATTGAATGAGGTGAGTAGTGCCTCTTCTAATTCTCCCGCTACCGCCTCAATATCAACTATATTGTGTAATTTGGTCCGAGTTCCTCTCAACCAGCCCTCCACTTCCTCCCTATAGGCTTCCCAGTTCGTCTTCCGAGGATCGCGGTAGGATTGCTGCGTTTTACCCACACCTTGGATTTCCACAACAATATACCTATGATCCGAGTAGGAGGGAGTATCGGATACGAACCATTTCTTTATTCTTTGATCTAGTGGAGGGGTAATAATGGTAATGTCAAGGACCTCTTTCCTATTTATGGTGACAAATGTTGGTTTGTTTCCCCGGTTTGCTACATATAGATTACTAGCTACCAGGTAGTCAAACAAGCATCTACCTCTGGTGTTGGTGTCGGTGCTTCCCCAGGCAACATGGTGGGCGTTGGCATCCGCGCCGACTAGGAGCTGCACATTGTCCGTGCGGCATTTTTCGACAAGGTCCGGCACCTCCACGGGTGGTGGCCCCTCCGATGAGTTTCCCGGAAAGTAGGCTGAGGCAGTTATTATGTGCTCCCTTTGGCCATTTTCAGAGAGGGTTATCTTCACTGCTACTAAATCCCTGAAACAGAACTCAGACATAGTTAGTGAATTGATGTCATTTTTGACAAATACGCAGGCACGTACATCATCCACGCAATCGCGTTTGTAGATTAACTTACCTCCTGCGTTGTTGAGGCCCATGATTCTGCCCCGGTAGACCCAGGGTTCTTGAATCAGGGCGACGTCGTAGTTGCCAGCTGCGAGCAGCTGGCATAGGGCAGCTGTCGCCACCTTGTTATGCTGCAGGTTTATCTGAATGACCCGCAGCATCACTCGGTGGTGTGGACAGCTGCCTAAAGGTGACTCTCCGGGTGTGGAAGTGGGGTTTAAAGTTGTGCCCCTTCAACCATTCCAGAGAGCCCTTATCTATTTTCAGCACGAGCTCTAGCCCTCTCTCATCCGCTCGGCTGAACAAAAGGCGCCATTCCTTCGTTGAGAGTCCAGGATTCTGGATCTCAAACAAAGGAAGTAGCTTCCTTGCGTCGGATCGATCAAGGAAGTCGGTGGGGATCCAGACCCCAACCTTCACCTGATCCTCCAACAGCATTTTTGCGTGCCCCGTCCGGAGGGTGGCACCATCCCAAGGCCGCAGCACCCCAACCCTTTCCTCCAGCCAACCCTTCGACTGGCTGTTGGAGCAGGTCAGGTGGACCACACCATTGCTGGTATAGCCGTTTGTGAACTGCGGACCCTGGCCGGGCGCCTCCAGGAACGTTGCCTGCACTATTGCTCCCAGGACCAAGTTGGCTTCCACGTCCGATAGTCGTTCCACGGGGTGGTTGCCGTGTACTACGACCATCTTGGTGGTGGAGAGTGCACCGCTGTACCCGCCAGAGCTGTCACCCTGAGGTGATGCTCCGGATTGGGCCACGGTCTCTCCCCGTGCCTTCTTGATCCTAGGCATTGAGGCCGAGGGGGGGGTGGTGTGAGGGGTGCGTGGCCGTTTACCCGGCGTACTCGCCCCCACTCCACTCCCACCCGGTCCCACTGCCAGAGGTGGGCGGAAACCCGCTCCAGAGACGCCACCGGGTACAAGGGGTTCAACGCTGATTAGCGTTTCTGCCCCTTGTGAGGTGGTTGCTCCTTCACGGGTCCCCGTCGCTCCGGCATCAGGAACAGGCTTCCCCGACCTCTTTCTCCTACGAGGCTTAATGGGCTCCCCTCTATCGAGAGCCCTTTGTCTGGCCGCCTTCCTCAGCTGAGCGCCAGAGGGTCGGCGGCCCAAACTTTGTGTGCTGGTGGATTGCTCTTGAGAAGCGCCACCTGCGCCTGTGCAATCCATGGATGTCGGGGTTTGTTCAGCCCCAACTTCCGAGATTGCCATTTCTGTCAGTGAGGTGGAGAGTTCAGAGCAGCTCTCTTCCTCACTGACAGTGGTTGGTAAATGTAAATTTTTATTTTCGTTCTTCTTCGTTTTGATCCCACGAGAAGCTAGGGAAAGGGTCGTCCACCCATACAGAGCCCCGCATGTATAGGCAAGCCTAAGTACACCCAGGGGGTCGGCCGGTACCCTGGGGGCAGCCGTTAGATGTGCACATTGCCCTCTGCACCATGCAGACCATCAGCACGGCGTGTACACCTTGGTCTTGAGGGTTGTCTACTCTTAGTTGCCGTGTGCAATGGCCCACACCATCCAGTGATCAACACACTCCAAGGAGGTGCGATCGTGCAATAGATGGTGTGCGCCGCGGACTAAGCCCCCCCACCAACGGCAAGGTGGTAGACGCGAGGGGGTGGCTGGGGCTTACAAAGATGATCGTCGCCACAAGTATACATTTATGTATATATATATATATATATATATATATATATATATATATATATATATATATATATATATAATTTTTGGTGTCTTTCGGCAGTGAATTCAGGATGGTCTGAAACGGATTTTGGTATAAAAATCTTTCGGAAATTCGAGTTTTCAAAATTTTGGACCAAGAACAATAGCTTCCTTTTCTTCGAAAATTCGCTAAAAAGGTTCACTAGACAAATTTTATTGCATAAGAATATTAAAGCATCGTTGCGGAATGATAGAATATCTTGAATCGTCAAAAAATCACATTAAACTTAAATATGTACCTATCAGAAATGTTACAAAATAAATATGGTATAAAAAAGAAAGACACTTAGGTAGTACTAAAGCTACGAGTTCTTCACTATCTTCCACATGACTACCTGCTCATTTGACTAATTTGTTCATTTTTTTTTGGGCGTTCCTCTGATTGCATGCTGACCGTTTCTTCCCTTTTCGTTTCTCTTCTGACTTCCGTTTGTTCAAACATTTCATTCTGATGAAAGTGCGCGTACGCACGAAGCAGCCAATTGCGAAGTCGTCAATTGCTGGGTATTTGCTTTTGATCTCTTTCATCAACCTGTCCATTACATTCGGTGAACGGTCAATATACTCACCGTGAAATAGCTCAAATTCCCTTTCCATCGTCGTGACGATTTTCAAAAAGTCGTCAGTGGGTTTCATCAGGTGCCCTCTTGATATCGTGGTCAGCCAATTTTGACCCGATGAGGACGCCACGTCCTTCGTGAAATTCCCGTATACACTAGCTTTATCCGGGTATTTCTTTTTCATCCTGTAAGCAATGTACCCAGCGACGTATTCCAGGAGTTCGACTCTCTCTTCAATGTCCCGTCGTGGGGAAGCTTCCTCAACGTGATCATTTTCGCAAAAAGCAATTATTCCATCCAGTGTGGCACTGAAATCCTCATCAATAACATCCTCTATTGGTTGGATGTCATCCGGATCGAGGAGGGGCGTTTCTTCGCCACTGTTGTGAGGAGTGTCTTCTAGATTGAAGACTGAAACAACATCTGCGCTCAATGTTTGTACCTCTCTTCCAAAAGAGCAATTTTTGCTGTTGACAACGTGATTAGCATTCCGGCTCAGCAACAAGGTCTTAATTCTTTGGGAGACAGTTGTCGGTAACGGATGGTCATAAAATCTACCGATACCACGAACTTGGGAAAAATAACTTTCCAGTACATCCTGGTTACATCGAGACGTCAGTAAGTAAGCGTAACCCTCGTTTTTTAGTTCATCAAATAAACCGCGGACACTATTGATCGAAATGAGGAATCCTTTCTGGAAAGGGAGAAGCGCTGTTCGCTTTTTCCCCATAGCTCGCATGGTCAGGATCAACTCGTACAATTTATTCAGCGCGTCTTCCTGTTCTTTCAGAGACATACCATAGGAACTCTTTAGATTATTGGTTGGGCTTACGGGTATGCGGGAGTTCAAAACGTCAAACGTCAGGTCTGTTCCATTTTGCTGCATTTCAATCAGTTTTATGAATGCATCCTTAGTGACTTGCTTCCCACACTTGAGCTGGAATCCATCATCAATCAGATGGTTCCTCAATAATTTCAAAACGTGAGGAACGTAAAAAAAAAACCCAAATTTTTCTTTTCTCGCAAATTGGGTTTGGTATGTACGGATTTTCATAAGTGAGCTTCAGATCTGAGAAGAGTTTCTGATTTGAACCTCCCATATCACATACCATAGCTCTCACTTTGAAATCAGCTTTTTCGAGCAAATCGACGGTTTCCATTATTAGCTCTTTAGTAACAGGCGTGTCGAAGTTGAAATATATGGGCTGCATCCACTTGTTAGTCAAACTTCGGACAATCAAAACCTGGACATTGTTATGAGGCCCTCTTACAACTTCTTCAATTGGGTCGAAACACAAATCGCCATTCACTTTCATTTCGTCGAAGGAAAGTACGACGACGTCTCTCTCAATGTCAGCCAGCACTTTGGCTTGTGCTCTCAAAATGTACATGCTGATGTCAATAAATCCTGGTTTCACGGTGATATGACGTAAACGACGTTTGATTGTTGACTCGCTCGGGAGTGGATACTTCAGAACGATCCGCACGAAGTTCACTGCTTTTTTTGAGATACAACGGAGGGTGATCGCCTTGGCAATATCGTCCGATGACCACTTTGAACAGCACTTCCCTCGGGCCAGCGTCTGTTGCTGACTCGTAGAAAATTTGCCATTGATAACCAGTGACATATTCTTCAACTGCAGTATCTCGGATTGCGCGTCAGCCAGCTGTTTTTGAAGATCTTCAACTTCTTGTTTGAGCCTGGTGTTTTCGAGCATCAGAAAAATTACTTCAGCTGGTGGTTCATGATTGTCATGCAGCGTATCTTGGTTCATTCCCTCGACTGGTACGTTTTCATCAACAGGAACAACATTCTGATTATCAGGAACATTTTGAAAGGAGTCCACCAGCTCACTCACCTCTTGTCGATTATTTCGCGCAGTTGCGCGGGCTTGACGTTTTGTATCACAGATGGTTTGATAATATGTGACTACCGAATTACGGGGTAAATTTAAATGAGGAACTGCTTCTGGCTTTAATTCGTACCTTCGGGGGAGATTCATCAATTCATTTCTGAGATCACGCTCGTAATCATTATCATCAAAATGGACAGAACAAACTCGCGCTTTTTCCGTCGAAAATTTATCCACTCGTTTGCAGGAATTTTTCCACTTGGACCGGGTTGCATTGTCTCTCGGGAAGCGGTGGAAATGTAAGCCTAAATCCCTGTGATTTGTATTATGATTAGGGCAGCCCCCGATCGCACAACACACCATTTCGAGGAACCAAACGAGATTAACACTGGGTGAAACATAGAGGGTAACTGAGCCGAGCCTGAAGCAGCGAGGCAAAGTGAAAGGTACCAGTGACGTCAGGCCCTGCTAGGGATTCCCCACTCTCCCGATTCGTGACCCCTACCGTTCTATTCTAGTTACCGTGGGTGAGCGAAGGTATGAGATATGATGAGCTTAGTGCTAGGTATTATGTACAGGGGTGGATGAAGGATGATACATGATTGGCTTAGTGCTAGGTATTATGTACATTGGCGAACGAAGGTATGATACATGATTGGATTAGCGTAGAAGGTATGAGATATGAGAAACTAATAGGAAAAAGTATGAGTGGCTTATTGTTAGGTATTATGTACATTGGTGGGTGAAGGAATGACGGATGAGCAACAGGGAGAGGTGTACTATGTACAATATGAATAGCAAATTCGGGTATGGGCGGTTGATATAGTAGAGGGAGGTGCCATGGAGCGGTGCGATATGCACGTACAGGTGTGCGTAAGGCGGAGAGAGATAGCTTAGGGCTGTCAATATAGATAAGAGCGATATGTAGATGTGGTAGTTGGCGAGTTGGGAGCGAAAGATACAGGTCGTACATACTAATGTGGAGAGGAGAAGGGTATATGGAGTAGGTAAGGTGGGGGTCGGGGAAGCCGCGCAGACAATGAGGGAGGAGTGATAAATGAAGGAGATATATAGAAATATAATGGGTAGCAAAATGGAGCGAGCGAACGAACTTGAGCGAATTTGCATGGTAGGGCATGGGGGTTTGGGTGCCGTGTGTGAGTGTTCTAGAGAGGCGTCACCCTCTAACAGTCTTCATGTTGTTGAAGACTGATAGAGGGGCCCCTTCACTGTCAAGGTGGTGGTGAAGGGGGTGAGCGGTTGGGAGCCGGTACCCGGGACGTCGCGGAGAGGGGCGACGACGTCGGGGTCCGGTGAGGGCGATGGAGGTGATGGGGAGTGGTGAGGGTGTTGGATCGTTGGTGGTTTGAGGTGTAGCGGGGTCGGGGAGAACTGGTGCGGGCTTACAACGGGCGAGCGGTACCATGTAGGGTTTCCCGTCAATTAACAGGGCTGCGGTTGTGTGTGAAGTACGGAATACAGGGAAGGGGCCGGCGTAAAGTGGTTTGAAAGTTTTATGCATTCCCGGCTCTTTGAGGTACATATCGGTAGCGGAATGAAAGCGTTTGGGGTAAGTAGTGTCGGTTTTGGGTGGTGAAGGTTGAGGAGGGTCCCTGTTAATTGACGGGTTGGTGGGGGGAAAAAGCCGTATCGGGTCCTTAAAGACTCGTTATGCTGGGCTGACGTCATCGGATGGGCGTTGGGATGTACGGAGGCCGAGGAGGATGTAGGGGAGGTGTTTGGTCCAGGTGGGTGTTGAGGCGGAGGTGGCTATGGCTTGCTTGAGGACCAGGTGCCACCGCTCTATCTTGCCGTTCGATTGAGGGTAGTAGGGGGTGGTTCGAATTTTGGCGATGCCGAGGGAGCGTAGTAGGTCGTTGAAGAGGGCGGACTCGAACTGCCTCCCCTGATCGACCGTGATATTCCGCGGACAACCGTAGCGGGCGATCCAATTGGACAGGAACGCGGTCGCGACGGTGACCGCGGAAATTTGCGCGAGCGGTATGCATTCAACCCAATTTGTTCCGCGGTCGATCATGGTGAGGCAGTACCGTTTCCCCTCCGAGGGGGGGAGGGGACCTACTATGTCTAGGTGGACGTGCTCCCACGGCAGCGCGTCTTCAATGGGGTGGGGGGAAATGGCGGGCGACGCCGAGACCTTGAATTTTTGGCACTTCTGGCACGCACGGACCCAATTTCGGATGTCCGTGTTCATGTGCCGCCAGAAGTACCGCAATTTGATCAGGTCTCGGCTGGCGCGGATGCCGGGGTGGTGGAGGGCGTGGTAGTGGTCGAACAACTGCCGCCGGAGGTCCGGTGGGACGTAAGGGCGCAGCGAGTCGGCCGTTACGTCACACCAGAGGTTGTGGGGCGGCAGTTGTTCGAGCTTGTTGGCGGAGACGAGGTTGGCTAGCGCGGGATTGGAGGTGGGCAGTTGGTGGGTGGCGATAACTGGAGGTGAGGGGAAGGGGAGCAGCTCCTCCACTGGCGCGGGTGTGGGTCGGGATAAGGTGTCCGCCACACAGTTTTCCGCCCCCGGCAGGTATCGGATGTCGGACTAGAATTGTCCGATAAACTCGAGCTGCCGGAGGCGGCGAGGTGAGGCGGTTTTCCTGCTGTGGAGGAGGGCGTGAGTTAGGGGCTTGTGGTCAGTGATGACAGAGAACTGCCTGTCCTCCACGAAGTCACGGAAGTGAAGAATGGCTTCGTGGATGGCGAGGAGTTCTCTGTCAAAAGTTGAATATTTTTGTTGGCGGGGGGAGAGGGTTTTTGAAAAAAATCCCAGGGGTTGGGGGGTGGTGCCAGTGTGTTGTTGGAGGACTGCCCCGATGGCCCAATCGGAGGCGTCGGTGGTGATGGAGAGGGGTGCGTGGGGGTTGGGATGGGCAAGAAGAGCGCCGGCGGAGAGGTCCTCTTTGCATTTGGTGAAGGCGGCGTCTAGTTCGGGTGTCCATTCGATGGGTCGGCGGTCGTTTTTTCGGGCGGATTGGGGGACGGCAGCCACGAGCGGTTTCTGGTGTTGGGCGGCATGCTTAATGTGCCGCCTGTAGAAATTAATCATCCCCAGAAACTGCCGTAGCTCCGTAGCAGTGCGAGGGGGCGGAAAATCTGTCATGTTCTTGACTTTATCGGGGAGGGGAGTGATGCCGGAGGTGGAGACTAGGTGGCCAAGACAGCGGACAGTTGGTTGGGCGACTGAGCATTTTTCTTTGTTGATGGTAAGGCCCTCCGCAGCGAATATCGCCAAGACTTGGCGGAGGTGAGCATCGTGTTCCTCTGGGGAGCGAGAGGCGATCAGAACGTCGTCGAGAAAACAAAAGACGAATGCAAGCCCCCGGAGGATCTGGTCCATGTACCTCTGCCAAGTCTGGGCTGCGTTGCGGAGGCCGAACCCCATCTTGACGTACTCGAATAACCCGAAGGGGGTTATGATCGCTGTGATGTTGGTGGTGGGGGGGGTGGATGGGGATGTGGCGGAATGCGCGGGCGATGTCTATCGTGGAAAAAACGGTGGCGCCGTGGAGGTGGGATGAAAAGTCGCGGAGGTGGGGGGGGGGGGGGGGGGGGGGGGGCATTATACAAGTCAGGGGTGGTACGGGAATTTAAGCCGCGATAGTCCCCACAGGGCCGGATCCCTCCATCGGGTTTAGGTACGACGTGGAGGGGCGACGCCCATGGGGAGTTGGAGGGGCGGATGATCCCGTCTGTGATTAATTTGTTGAAATGGTCGCGGGCTTGTTGGAGTTGGAGGGGGTGAAGGCCCCGAGCTTTAGCGGAGAGGGCGGTCCTGTCGTCTCTATGTGGTGTTGTATGGTGTTGAGGTGGGCGGAGGGGCGGGGTAGGGGTTTGTAGGTGTGGAGGAGTTGGGCGGTGCGATGTGTAGGGGAGACTGAGTTAATAAACCCGTGGAGGTGGGTGTGAGTGGAGGGGTCGAGCAAGCGTGCGTGCTTGACGTCAACCTGGAGACCGAAATACGCAAGGAAATTGGCCCCCAGGATGGGCTTCTCCACGTCCGCCACAGTGAACGTCCATTCGTAGGCAATTTTCCCAAGGAGGATGTTGAAATTGTATGTACCGCACGAAGGAATGGAGGTTCCGTTGGCGGCGTAGAGAAGCTGACGGTCGCAGCGCGCCTGCCGACAGAGGAGGGAGTTGGGGAAGATCGACAGGGCCGCCCCTGTATCGACGAGGAAGGGGGTGTTCGTTCGCTCGCATCGGACGAAGAGGCGCTGGTGGGAAGGTGCGAAGTGGGGGTAGACGGCGTCTGTGGGCGAGGTGGCGGGGGAGGGGTTAGGGATCGGAAGGGTGTCGGGAGGGGTGGTAGGGGTGTCGATGGAGAAGGAAACCTGCGGGCGAGTGCCCACGTCGGTCGGAGGGGTTAGCCTTGCGGGAATCGGTGGAGGAGGAGGCGGGGCGTTTCTTGCGGTCGGAGGACGCGGGGCGAGGGTCGGAACGGGCACCTCGCCGACTGTAGCGGCGGAGGCGAGGTCGTGGATAGTGTCGGCCAAACGGAGAAGATCGTCGTCGGCCGCGTCGAGGTGGCTCGCTAGGGCGATCTGGACGGAGGAGGGGAGAGCCCTGAGCCAGAAGGTGCGGGTGACATCGGACGTCATCACGTCATGGAGCTTGTGACGCAAGCGACGGAAGAGGTGGGACGGCTTGAGATCGCCGAGGTGCTGGGGCTGCCAAAGCGCAGCCATGCAGGCGAACTTTGACGGCTGGTACAGAGAGGTGAGGCGGCTGCGAAGGTCGTCGTAGGGGGTGGCGCCGTCAGAGGCGATGTCGGAAGTCTGCAGCAAAATGTCATAGGGAAGCAGCGATATGACCCTGGAGTAGCGGACCTTTTGGCTGCGGATGGCGGCGGCGGAGAAGGCGGTGTCTACTTGAAAAAACCAGAGGGCGGGGTCATGCGTGTAGAAGGGTGGAAGGGAGGTGGGGAGTGCGGACGCAGCGGTCAAGACGTCGACGGGCGGTGTCGCAGCGGCCTGCAGGGTGGACTGGGGCGTCAAGAGGGGCTGCGAACTGACGTATAACTGCTTCGGAGATTGTAAAATCTCAAAACATTACAAGTAGCGTAGGTCATTAGGTATCTGACCCCTGAAAAATAATTATAGATAACTATCAATATAATATAATAGTATTATGAGCAACTGCCTAGATTAGATCGTTACAATTTAATACTGCCAGCGTTGGTGCCCATAGGTCACAGTTCCGCCAGATATTACTCGTCGATTATCTTCACAAAGGTACCACAGATGTGGGTGACAAATTTTGGAGGGGGGGGGTGGGGGCATAAAATATTGTGGGCGGAGACTGGATTCGAACCCAGGATCTCCCGAGTATGAAGCTACCACGCTAGCGTCTTGGCAATCGGAGCCAGTTGCTGCCTCCCATCTAAAATATGATTACACGTGACTCGGATGAACTATCACTGAAGACGTCAATTACCGTCTTGTCAAAACAAACTGACAAAACTGCGCTATAATCGGCCAAAGCCAACTACTGAGGTGGTAACTGGGCTGTATGTAGCCTTGTCCGTCCAAATTGATCAGCTAATCCCCTAGTCAGCGAGAAATATTCTATCCGATCTTCCGGTTGCAAGTCAGCCAAGACTGATGCCGCACCGCCAAGGCTACCAGCCGCTCCCTTCTTGAATGTTAAGTCCACTGATTAGCCTGGACTGTCACGTCAAGCTGTACTTGGTATTCCTCTCACCTGATTTTCCCATTGTAGAGGCTGAGTATCTGTTCCTTCTGGGGTGAAGTAGCTATCATTCGTGTTGGAAGCTGTTGTGTGGCGTGCATGTTATGTAATAAGGTCTCCACGGTATTCACTCCCTCCATCAGATTTCCAACAGTCCCTTCGAACTCAATGAAACGGTGGGCCACCTGGGCCATTTCTAGCTCTGCTCCCCTCGTAACTACCGATTTAACTTGTGCCGCCGGTGAAGGTGGTGCCACGGAAGTTGCAGCAACTGGCTAATCATCACAAGTATCTGCAGGCCGGAGGCGCATCGAGGCCTTCCACAGGGGCCGTCGTCGACTTGACGTCCGTGGTCCAATGATTATCTATTAACGAGACAGTCCGGATATCGACCCCCATATGTAGAAGAATACTCCAAATATTGGGACAAACGGTGTATTCACTTTTTTAGAAAATAACTCGAAAAAACTCAAGAATAACATTTTTCCTTGTCGTGACCATTAGGTTGCCGGCGAAAACACATATGGGGCTGAAGTAGCAAACAACCCCGCAAGATTATACCACCCACCGAATGAATTTTGTATAATCGCGTCTTGGCTGTTGCTGGCATGATGTTTTGCTATCTCCACCTCCGCTTGCGAAACAATTTTAGCTATACTCAGCTGGCCACCACTTCCCGAGTTCATGCCGCCAAGAAATACATTACCACGCAATTACAACACTTTGGCTCATTATTGCTTCCTCACTACCAGTGGCAGGGAAGCCGTAAATAAACAAGAAGTCGATTTTTTTCTCATTTCAAAGCTTTCTGACCAGTTTTAGTTCTGTGTCTGTCTGTCTTTCTGTATGTCTGTCTGTAGTCAATTCCTGGTCCCAGACAAAACTATATGAAATTATCGTTTGATTTTAATGAAAATTTCAGGGAATGTGCGGGTTAGCTCCTTGACGGTCCGCTATGAATTTCATTGGCTAGGACCAATGGTAGCGTGTGCGCATGCGCAAAATTTCACGAAAACGCGATTTCTCAGTCCCTGATGAACCGATTTTGCTCAAATTCTGAGGGTAGTTGGGGGCCGGCTCCAAGTATATTGCCTATGAATTTCGTCGCGATCGGATCGGTTGGAACCACTGCGCATGCGCAAACGTAAATATTATGAAACAACGAATTCTCAGTTCCTAATAATCCGATTTCGCTCAAATTCGGAGGGTAGCTCATTATTTTTCTGAGAACTGATTCTATACGTCCATGTTAAGTAAGTGAGGAAGCTATACTGCCCTCCCATCTTGGCAGAATTTTGTTTTATATTTATGGTGTTTGGACATACGATGCGACGTGGAAGTGAGAAATGTGCTGCAGTTTTTTTGTTTTTTTTATAAGGGTTGAAGATGGAAGGAGATGCGCGCTTGCGCCGATTTTTTATGTTGCTATTGTTTGTAACAGATTACTAGATACACTGCCAAGGTGATGGCACAGGAGCTTCCTCGTCACAATCAGAGTGACCCATTATAAAATAGAACAGACTCGGAAGCAAAATAACATAACATTACATTACATTACATTACATTACATTACATAACATTACATAACGTTAAATATACATATTACATAACATTACATAACGTTAAATATACATATTACATAACATTACATTACATAACATAACATAACATAACATTACATGAAATATACATATTATACATAACATGACTTCCATAACACATTACGTCCATTATACATAACTAGCCTGACCGCTCGCTTCGCTCGCTATCCGAGATTCGCTGTACGCAGTATCGTGGAACCAACAAACGACGGAAAAATCCCATACCCTACCGGGTATTTGTGCCCAATTTTATCAAAATCCGTCAAGCCATTCAGGAGTTGACCATGGTCGACCATATTTCCGCTATGGTCAGGGAATTAAAAATGCGCCTACGTTCAACTTGGGAGGCTACCGGATATTGGTGCCAAATTTGGTCGACCGCGGGGGTAGTCCGAAGGGTCGATCGTAGATAGAATTTCACGTAGATTACGAATACGCGATAAAAAATAGGGGTTACCATTTCAATTAACGAAGTTGACCATGGTCGACCATAGTTCCGCTATGGTCAGGGAATTAAAAATGCGACGTTGCACAACTTGGGAGCCTACTGGATACTCGTGCCAAATTTGGTCGATATCCGTCAAGCCATTCAGGAGTTGACCATGGTCGACCATAGTTCCACTATGGTCAGGGAATTAAAAATGCGCCTACGTTCAACTTGGGAGGCTACCGGATATTGGTGCCAAATTTGGTCGATATCCGTTGAGCAATTCGGGATTCGACCATGGAGGGGCCCATGGATGCGCTAAGGTCGACCGCGGGGGTAGTCCGAAGGGTCGATCGTAGATAGAATTTCACGTAGATTACGAATACGCGATAAAAAATAGGGATTACCATTTCAATTAACGAAGTTGACCATGGTCGACCATAGTTCCGCTATGGTCAGGGAATTAAAAATGCGACGTTGCACAACTTGGGAGCCTACTGGATACTCGTGCCAAATTTGGTCGATATCCGTCAAGCCATTCAGGAGTTGACCATGGTCGACCATAGTTCCACTATGGTCAGGGAATTAAAAATGCGACGTTGCACAACTTGGGAGCCTACTGGATATTCGTGCCAAATTTGGTCGATATCCGTTGAGCAATTCGGGATTCGACCATGGAGGGGCCCATGGATGCGCTATGGTCGACCGCGGGGGTAGTCCGAAGGGTCGATCGTAGATAGAATTTCACGTAGATTACGAATACGCGATAAAAAATAGGGGTTACCATTTCAATTAACGAAGTTGACCATGGTCGACCATAGTTCCGCTATGGTCAGGGAATTAAAAATGCGACGTTGCACAACTTGGGAGCCTACTGGATATTCGTGCCAAATTTGGTCGATATCCGTTGAGCAATTCGGGATTCGACCATGGAGGGGCCCATGGATGCGCTATGGTCGACCGCGGGGGTAGTCTGAAGGGTCAATCGTAGATAGAATTTCACGTAGATTACGAATACGCGATAAAAAATAGGGGTTACCATTTCAATTAACGAAGTTGACCATGGTCGACCATAGTTCCGCTATGGTCAGGGAATTAAAAATGCGACGTTGCACAACTTGGGAGCCTACTGGATATTCGTGCCAAATTTGGTCGATATCCGTTGAGCAATTCGGGATTCGACCATGGAGGGGCCCATGGATGCGCTATGGTCGACCGCGGGGGTAGTCCGAAGGGTCGATCGTAGATAGAATTTCACGTAGATTACGAATACGCGATAAAAAATAGGGGTTACCATTTCAATTAACGAAGTTGACCATGGTCGACCATAGTTCCGCTATGGTCAGGGAATTAAAAATGCGACGTTGCACAACTTGGGAGCCTACTGGATATTCGTGCCAAATTTGGTCGATATCCATCAAGCCATTCAGGAGTTGACCATGGTCGACCATAGTTCCGCTATGGTCAGGGAATTAAAAATGCGACGTCACACAACTTTAGCCTACTGGATATTCGTGCCAAATTTGGTCGATATCCGTCAAGCCATTCAGGAGTTGACCATGGTCGACCATAGTTCCGCTATGGTCAGGGAATTGAAAATGCGACGTTGCACAACTTGGGAGCCTACTGGATATTCGTGCCAAATTTGGTCGATATCCGTCGAGCCGTTTGGCCGTGCATAGAAGGACAGACAGACAGACAGAGCGCATGCGCAGGGCGAACCGCTGGCTCTATCATGTTGAAATTGATATGGGACCTCAATGGGCCCTACCCGCTTAATCCCTGAGAATTACATTGAAATTGGGTGAAATCTTTGGTTACTACGGCTGTAACAAGGAAATTGAATCTATTTCACGCCAGCGCATGCGCAGAGCGCACCTAGGGTCCGATCATGCTGAAATTCATACTGGAACTCACTAGGCCTTGTCCAAACAACCCTTGAAAATTTGAGCGAAATTGAATCAAAATTGTGAAAGTTATGCGTGTTTGTTGAATTTAACGTTAGCGCATGCGCAGGGCGTACCGCTGGATCAATCATGTTGAAATTTGTATGGGACCTCAAGGGGCCTTATCCGCACCATCCCTCAAAATTTGAGCTGAATCAATTCAAAATCGTGGAAGTTATGGCTGTAACAAGGAAATGCGGACAGACTCACAGACTCACAGACTCACAGACTCACAGACTCACAGACTCACAGACTCACAGATTCACAGACTCACAGACTCACAGACCGACAGACACGGAACCAAATTTGTTCAGTAGGCTTTGAAACGCAAAATGCAAGTGGAAATTTTGATTTCTGAAGACAAAAATTTTTTGGCTCACGAAAGTGAACACAAGGCTTCCGCTGCTTCGCAGGCTCGGAAGCAATACGCCAGAAGTGTTAATTGACCCTAAAGAAGAGGACTGATGGTTGGGTAGATGGTCACATCTAAACCTAAGCTCCAAGGTGTCACAGCAGATAACAGTTGGCGCCAGGACTCTATTACTGGTCGTAATCGTATTTGAAACATTGCGGAACATATGGGAATTGCAAGAATTATTAATGGTTTACGCGTGCATAGTGGAAATTGTGGACAGCCCAATTTCGATGCAGCACATGTAAGATCATCTAAATATCATCCCCACCTAGCCTCCAAATAACAGCGCTTTTTTTTACCATTTTTCGGGTAGTTACCTATAAGGTCACTTTGGGTTTTACGGATGACTAGCAGCCCACCAGCAAACCGGGTTGTGAACCGCACAGAGAGCTTGTACGACCGAAGCCTACTTGAAAGGAAATGGAACGGCAATAGGAAGGTAAGTTTTGATGCCACAGGTATTTATTTAACAAATATATTTATATACTGTAAGTAGTAGGATTTGTATCCCGGAACCTGAATACTATTCGGTTCCGGGCCGGTCTTCCGGCAGGCTAATGGCCTTTGCCGGAGAGTTCCCACGCCTTACTAGTTGTGATGAATTTAGAATTTTCATCACGGCGGTGTGGAAATAAGGTGAGTGAGTGAATTTAGGTAAAGAAGGAAAAGTCGCAGGCGGCTGTAGTCAACCGAACATCTACGACTTTAGGAGGAGAGAGAGGTGGATGAGGGAATTTCACCTAGGCGGCTGTAGTCAACCGTTCATCTAGGTGAAGGAGAGGAAAGGAGAGGTCCCTTGTCTAGGCGGCTGTATTCAACCGATCATCTAGACAAGGAGGAGGAGAGAGGAGGTGAAATTCCCAGGCGGCTGTAGTCAACCGATCATCTGGGAGGTAAGGTAAGAGAGAGAAGAGAGAGCTGGTTAGAGGAAGTGTCGAATGAAGCTTGAGCGCCAGGATCCGGGGTTTTATAGTACTTGGGGGCCTCTCCCTCCAGCTCCTTGCAGGGAGCTGGTAGTGGGGCCCCAGGTTGAGTAACCCTGGGTTCTGTCGCCTGTCCCCACTCATATCTTTATTTACGGAGCTTTAGTTTGGTGTTTGAATGTTGGTGAGAACTTAATAATATAGGAGTGTTCCCGGGAGGGACTCACGACAGAGGTCCCCCCAGTTTGAACCAATATTTGTGGAGCTGAAGGCGCAAGGTGACAGGAGCTGAGGGCTACGGCAAACAAAAGGTGGAGCTGAAGGCGCAAGGTGACAGGAGCTGAGGGCTACGGCAAACAAAGGTGGTGCTGAAGGCGCAAGGTGACAGGGGCTGAAGGCCGTTGCAAACAGGCGGTTGGGCTGAAGGCCAGTCTTAAAGCTAGGAGTAGGTAAGAAGATGGGAAGTATAGTATATATAAGGTAAGTACATGGGAAGGAATGGTAAACCTAGAGTAAGTAGACGGTAAGTAGACAGAGTATATGGTAAGTAGAGTATAAGATAGATTAAGCAGAGTATAAGACATGGTAAGGATAAGATAGAGTAAGTATAAGGCAAAAATATTGGGTGATGATGAGTCGACAGATATAAACATTTCGCATTTATAAATGTGATCAATGTGTGTTATAGTATTTACAATGATGAGGATGGAGTATGTACAAAGGAGGAATGAGTATTTACAATTGATGGAGGAGTATTTACAGATGATGGATGAGTATGTACAAAAGATGAAGGAGTATTTACAGAAGATAAAGAGGTAGGTATAAAAGTTGGGAGGTGTGCAAATTTTTGGTCAATACGTGGGAGGCGGTTGGGAGGGTCCGCCGTTTCCTGGGTGTGGGTAGCATGTGGAGAGTGGTTGTGTGTGTGTGTGTGTGAGTGTAGTGTGTTGGGGGCAGTCGCCGGCGGCCGACGTGGTGAGGCGGCCACGGGGGGGCCTCGAGTTTCGGTACAGCGCGAGTGGGTTGATAAGACACCAGCACTGTCCCGGAATCTCAAGGCCCCGCCGTGATTGCTCATAGCGGGGCGGGGGACTTGGCCGCCGGGACGAGGGGGGTGTGGGGACGCTCCCTCCGTCCGTTCCGCCGCCCGGGCCGTTTCGTCCCGGCGGGAACTATTGGGGATATCCCCGACGATGGAGGGGAGGGAGGGGGGTCGAAGATGGAAAATTGGGGGGGGATTAAAACGGGGGGCTTTGAAATTGTTGGTTGAGGGGTGGGTGTTGGGTTTTTGGATGGTATGGGGGGGTTTGGAATTTGAACGGGTACGGGAGGTGGTTTGTTGAAATTGACGGGGGGGTTTGAAATTTGAACGGGGGGCGGGGGAGGCATGAGTTCCGCAAGGCGGAACTCGTGAAGGATGGAATCCATCAGGGGGTCTGTGGGGGTGTAGGGAGGGTGTACCCCCGTGGCTTGTGCTACGCGAAATTCGCGTAGAATTCGCCACTGGGGGTACTTCCATCGTCGGGGCCGGGGAGGTAACCCGGAGATCCGTGGCGGAGAAAAACGAAGCGGTGTGGTAGGCCCGGGCGAAGGGGGTAGGGGGGAAAGTGGGTCCGGGACAAAAACGTCCCGGAGAATCGCCGCCATTTCCGGATCCGAGTCGAAATCCGGAAACGACGGAGGTGACGGGTGTTGCGGGAAGAGGTGATGTTGCATCGTGAACGGACGGTGGGAGACTGATAGTGTTAGGTGTTGGGGTTAGCACAGGTGCGGGTTTGCACCTGGCTAACGGGACTGTATGAGGTTTGCCGTCAATTAACAGGGTTGCGGTGGTATGTGTTGTGCGGATGACTTGAAAGGGCCCGGCGTAAAGTGGTTGGAAAGTTTTATGGATGCCGGGCTCTTTCAGGTACATGTGTGTGGTGGTGAAAAATCGTTTGGGATAAGTGGTGTCGTTTGTCGGTGTTGTTGAGTGTAGCGGTTCCCTGTTAATTGACGGTGTGTGGTGTGGAGTGAAAATGTCGGCCGGTAAACGTAGTGGGTCTTTAAAGGCGTTTTGTGCGGGGCTAGTTTGGTCTGAAGGACGGGCGGATGTTCGAAGGCTGAGTAAAATGTAGGGGAGAGATTTTGTCCAGGAAGGGGAATTTGCTGATGTAGAAATGGCTTGCTTCAGGACCGAGTGCCACCGCTCTATTTTCCCGTTGGATTGGGGATGGTAAGGGGTAGTGTGGATTTTTTGGATCCCGAGGGAGCGTAGCAATTCGGAGAAGTGGGCCGATTCAAACTGCCTCCCTTGATCGACCGTGACTGTCCGCGGACAACCGTAACGGCTAACCCATTGAGAGAGGAAAGCCGTTGCGACGGCGTCCGCGGTGATGGTGGAGAGGGGGATGCACTCCACCCAGTTGGTGGCACGATCGATCATCGTGAGGCAGTATTTCTTCCCCTCGGACGGGGGAAGGGGGCCCACTAAATCCAAATGTACATGCTCCCACGGGAGGGAGTCGGGGATTGGTTGAGGAGGGACATGCGGGTGGGCCGAGACTTTGAAACGCTGGCACTTCTGGCACCCCAGAACCCAGTTACGAATATCTGTATTCATATGGGGCCAGAAGTACCGCGTCTTGATGAGGTCCCGGCTCGCCCGAATGCCAGGATGGTGAAGGGAATGGTAGTGGAGGAACAACTGCCTCCTCAACCCCGGTGGGACGTAAGGGCGCGGTGAATCGGCCGTCACGTCGCACCAGAGGTCGAGGGGAGGCAGCTGTTCCAACTTGGATGCGGAAATAAGGTTGGAGAGGGCGGGGTCAGAGGTTGGATCTTGTTTTGATTTGATGGATTGTGGGGAAGGGAATGGCAGCAGCTCCGCCACCGGCGCGGGGGTAGGGGTGGGTCGGGAGAGCGCGTCCGCCACGCAGTTGTCGGCCCCCGGCAAATATCGGATATCGGACGTGAATTGTCCGATAAACTCGAGCTGCCGGAGGCGACGCGGGGAGGCGGACTTGCGGTTCTGAAGGAGGGCGTGGGTCAGGGGCTTGTGATCTGTAACGACAGAGAACTGCCTGCCCTCCACGAAGTCACGAAAGTGCTTGATGGCTTCGTGGATGGCGAGGAGTTCTCTGTCGAAGGTAGAGTAATTTTTTTGGGTGGGGGATAAAGTTTTTGAAAAGAAGCCAATGGGTTGGGGGGTGGCGCCGGTGTGCTGTTGGAGCACTGCCCCGATGGCCCAATCGGACGCATCGGTAGTGATGGAAAGGGGAGCGTGAGGGTCGGGGTGGGCTAATAGAGCGGCGTCTACTAGGTCCTGTTTGCAAATTTTGAAGGAGGCGGAAAGTTGGGGGGTCCAGGTGATGGGGCGGTTATCATTTTTTTTGGAGGGTTGGGGAATGGCGTGTATGAGTGGTTGTTGATGTTGTGCGGCGTGTTTTATGTGTCTACGGTAAAAATTTAGCATACCCAGGAAGCGGCGGAGCTCGGTGACCGTGCGGGGTTGCGGGAAGTCAATGATTGCGTGGACCTTGTCCGGGAGGGGTGTGATGCCGTCCGAGGATACTTGGTGGCCGAGGCAGCGGACGGAGGGTTGGCCGAGGACACATTTGTCCGTGTTGACGAGGAGGCCTTCGGTAGAAAAGATGTCTAGTACTTGCTGTAGGTGGGCGAGGTGTTCTTCCGGTGTCTTGGAGGCGATCAGGATATCGTCGAGGAAGCAAAATACGAACGGTAGGCCTCGCAGGATACTGTCCATATACCGCTGCCAAGTTTGCGCCGCGTTCACCCGAAGCCCATTTTCACATATTCAAATAAACCGAACGGGGTAATTATTGCGGTTTTCGGGACGTCGGGGGGGTGGATGTTGATGTGATGGAACGCTCGTGAAATATCAAGGGTGGAAAAGATGGTGGCGCCATGGAGATGTGACGAAAAGTCTCGCAGGTGGGGGACATTATAGAGGTCCGGTGTGGTTTTAGAGTTAAGCCGCCGGTAGTCCCCGCAGGGGCGGATATCCCCATTGGGCTTCTGCACGATGTGGAGCGGAGAAGCCCAAGGGGATTTTGAGGGGCGGACGATACCGTCGGCAATGAGTTTGTCGAAGTGTTGGCGGGTTTTTGACAACTGAAGGGGGTGTAGGCGGCGGGCTTTTGCGGTGATGGGTGGTCCTGTGGTCTCTATGTGGTGCTGGACAGTGGAGATGTGTGCAGAGGGGCGGCGCTGGGGACGGTAGTTGAGGAGGAGGCGTTCAAACTGTGTGGGGGGGTGGTTGATGGCGTGTATGAATCCGGGTATGGGTGTTTTGGTGGCGGGGTCAATCAGGCGCGCGTTCCGGACGTCGACCTGGAGACCGAAATATGCAAGAAAATCGGCCCCCAGGATCGCCTTCTCCACGTCCGCCACGGTAAATTCCCACTCGTACGCGAGCCCGCTCATATAAACTGAGGAGCGGTACGTCCCGTACGAGGGGATGGTGGTACCGTTGGCGGCGTAGAGAAGCTGCCGGTAGCAGCGCGCCTGACGACGGAGGATGTTGTTGGGAAAAATTGACAGCGCCGCCCCCGTGTCCACCAGGAAAGGAACATTAGTTTTCCTGCAGCGCAGGAAAAGTCGCTGGTGGGTCGGGAGGGCGTTGGGTATAATTGCGGAGGTAGGGACGTGTGTCGGCGTTGGCTGGTCCGCCGCGAAGGAGACGCGGGGCGGTTTCTTGCCGTTCCGGAGGGGGGGAACGGTGGAGTCTGCAGGGGGGCTGGCCAGTTTGGGAGGAGGTGGCTTCGCTTCGTTCCGGGGAGGGGGAACGGTAGTGGCAGGTTGAGTGGTGGCCGGAGGGGGTTGCGCCCTGGAGGCGGGCGTGGAGGGTCCGTTCCGGGGTGGGGGAACGGGAGCGGCGGTGTGAGTGGCGGCCGGAAGGTTGGTCGCCCTGGTGGCGGGCGGGGAGGATCCGTTTCGGTGGTGGTGGGGTGAGGGTTTCGGCGGCGCTGTAGGCGCGGCCGGGAGGTTGGCAGCCGTGGCGGCGGCGTAGGAGGGGTAGCGTGGCTTGGTGGTGGTGGCTGTGTGAATGAGGGCGGGGGGGGTTTGTTCATGGTCCCCCCCGTGTTGGCGAGGAGGGGGGCCCGCCGGATTTACCGGCTTAGGGGCGAAGGAGCAGGGGGGTTGGCACTTGCGGGCCTCCCCACCGAAGTTTACATGATAGAAACAACGGTGGGGGGGGTCCGCAGGAAGGTAGGTGGAGTTGGTGGGGCGGGCCGAGTTGGATGCGCGCGCAGCTGCCGGTGATCGTCCTCTGCTCTGGCGGGGAGGGGATGTGTTGCGGCGCTCTGGTGAGCGCTGGCGGCGGCGGTCGGCGGAAGAGTCGCGCCGGCGATCCGCCGAAAGGGGCCGACGTCCGTCGAGGGAGGGTGCCCGGCCGCGGTCTCGGGATTTTGTGCGGTCCCGGAGAGGCGGGGGGTGACGCGGCGTACGCACTTCACTGACGGCGGCCGCTGCGGCCAAGTCGTGGACGGTGTCCGCAAGCCGCAGGAGGGGCTCGTCGGGACCGTCGAGATGGCTGGCCAGGGCCATCTGGATGGGGTGGGGAAGGGCACGTAACCAGAACGTGCGTGCGATGTCGGCGGTCATAATACCCTGCAGCTGGTGTCGCAGCCGTCGGTAGAGGTGGGAGGGCTTCTGGTCGCCGAGGTGTTGAGGTTGGGAGAGGGCGGCGACTCGGGCGATTTTCGACGGCTGGTAGGTGTTGATGAGGCGGCTGCGGAGGTCGTCGTACGCAGCGGCGGCGTCGGGGGAGATATCGGAAGTCTGCAGTAGGATCTCGTAGGGCAGTAACGAAATGATCCGGGAATATCGAGTTTTCTGGCTGCGGATGTTGGCGGCCGAAAACGCTGCGTCCACTTGGAAAAACCAAAGCGCCGGGTCGTGTGTGTAGAAGGGGGGCAGCGACAGAGGGAACGCTGCGGATGTCGTCATGACGTCGGCGGCGGCTGCGGCCGTAGCGGCGGCGGCGGCGGCGGAGGCGTCTGATGTCGCAGAGGTCGGCGGGGAGAGCGTGGAGAAAGGGTTGTCGGCCAATGCGTCGGATGTCGCAGCGGCGGGCGGCTGCAGTGTGGCTGGTCGCAGGGGCGGCGGCGATGGGGAGTTCGGGTCCATGGCTGTAACTCAAAATAAAATTTGTTGATCAAAATTCGCAATTTAGGTGAGCGGATGGGCGTGTGGCTGTGCGGAGGTGTGAAGAGAGGTGTGATCTCCGTGCGGTTGAGGTTGGGCCAAAATTGCGAGAAATACTGAACTGATTGAATTTTAAATTGAGTTTTAAAATTTGGGACACCGAACTATTTGACTGGGGCGACACATGAGGTGGGAAGGTGGGAAGGAAGAAGGTTGAGTGAACGTCGGGTTCACCACTGTGATGAATTTAGAATTTTCATCACGGCGGTGTGGAAATAAGGTGAGTGAGTGAATTTAGGTAAAGAAGGAAAAGTCGCAGGCGGCTGTAGTCAACCGAACATCTACGACTTTAGGAGGAGAGAGAGGTGGATGAGGGAATTTCACCTAGGCGGCTGTAGTCAACCGTTCATCTAGGTGAAGGAGAGGAAAGGAGAGGTCCCTTGTCTAGGCGGCTGTATTCAACCGATCATCTAGACAAGGAGGAGGAGAGAGGAGGTGAAATTCCCAGGCGGCTGTAGTCAACCGATCATCTGGGAGGTAAGGTAAGAGAGAGAAGAGAGAGCTGGTTAGAGGAAGTGTCGAATGAAGCTTGAGCGCCAGGATCCGGGGTTTTATAGTACTTGGGGGCCTCTCCCTCCAGCTCCTTGCAGGGAGCTGGTAGTGGGGCCCCAGGTTGAGTAACCCTGGGTTCTGTCGCCTGTCCCCACTCATATCTTTATTTACGGAGCTTTAGTTTGGTGTTTGAATGTTGGTGAGAACTTAATAATATAGGAGTGTTCCCGGGAGGGACTCACGACACTAGTTTCCTGGATACCCACTCAATCGCCGGGGACAAGGAGTTAGCAAAGGAAAGCACTGGATATATGTTGTGTATGTATCTATTGTATTGCTTAAGCTATGATTAATTTATTGTAGTTGATTATTGTCTTTATTATACCTTGATCTTTCCTAGGCTCTCCAGCCTCGTTTCCACTCGCGCCCGCGCACTCGTGCCCGGAGAATTGTCCGTTTCGGCGACGGAGACGGCGGCAGCAGCGTTGGGAAGGGGGCCTCCAGTAGAACGGGGCGTCCGAGAGTCGCTACCTCCGGACGTTCGACGTTTTAGGGCGTGGGGGCGTCAATCCGCCACGACCGGCTTTCCCATTCTTCGGATGGCACCAATAGTTTATAAAACTCGCGCTGGGCTCATCGCGGAGAGTTCCGTACTCGTCGAGTAACCGGGGAAGACAGCCCCGATTTTCTTTGTCTACGGTTTCAAGAGCCCTGCCGCGGTGAGGCGTAGTGCTGACTTAGCGCACACGCCTGGGATGTCGCCTTCGTTCGGTAGCTTTTTTTTATGTGCACCGATTTTTGAGGTCGCACATATACCAAATTCACGGAAAGTGGTATAAAATGGAGACTGAAGACTTCCAATATTATTTATAGTTGTTTTAAAGTTTATAATATTGTACTATTTGTATTGGGGTATGATGACAATAAATAAATTCATTAATATTCAAAAAGATATTCTCTAAAAAAGTGGGTAGTAAGTGGGTACAAGTGGGGTATAAGGAAAGAATTTTTCTCGCTATTCAGTTATTTATCTCTCTTGTTAAGCGATTGCGCATTGACATTCCCTATACCTTACAACAGCTCTGAGCAAACTTGATAACACCAGGCAGTCGTTAATGTTTGACGTGAGAGCCCTGAAACATACAGACCTGATAGGTTACCCGCTCCTAGATAATTGCGAAAAGCACCGATAGAAGTTAATAACGTGGGGAGCAGATCAATGGATTGGTAGCCATCCCAATACATCTAGGGACCTGTTGGAGTGAAGCCAGCTTCTACTTCCTCCTCCACCCTCTCGTCGTAACCGCTCTTTCCCCATTTATCCTCAACAAAACGAGAATACTTAGTCATTTCCAGGTGAAGGTGTTCGGAAATTACTGATAAACCCACACAAGGGCTAGAAGGCCGGTTGTGGTGACATGGAATCGAATAACCCCGTTCAGTCAATTTGGGGTCGTGGGCGAAAATAATAGCTGCTCTACTCCCTCGCCTACCGGAAGAATAAATGAAACTGCCGTACCCTGATATAACAAATGCCGGATTCCCTTCAGTATGATAAGTCGATCCTTGTATTTCATTTACCTGTGAGGAGGGGTCGAATCGGGGGAAACTTTATAACCACCTATGAGCTACGATTCCCGCCGACGCCGACAATATTAAACTTCTCGTCGATATCGCTGTTTCGGGATCCTGAAGGCTTCCGCTTGTCCGACTCTCTCTTTAATCCTGTCCATCCAGCCTTATTAAAATGAGCGATGAACCTAACTTTTTCTTTGGTTTGTTTGTTGCTCTTGATTAATGATTGTTGAGTGCTGAGTATATTTTTCAATTCACGTTCATATTCACTAGAGCTTTCGAAACCACAGATAGGCTAGCCATCCACTAGACGCAATTTCGCGTGATGTTTTCGTCCCTATTCGTAAGTCCAGTTATAGCAGGCCCGCGCAAAGAAGTCCCCAGTTCTGCAACATAGGTATCATAATCCCATCCATTTCGTTCATCCACCATTTCAAATTGATAATGGTAAGAATCTCAGTCCTTCTAGATCCGTCGAATGGCAGGGGTCTGGTCTCTTCGGATGAAAGCCCCGGACGGTAATCGACTGGGGGTCATAATATATGAAAGATGCACCGGCGATGGTGAGGGGTGAGGTAGTACATACCGATTGCCAATGCCGAGGGGGAGATCGATTACTATGGACTCATTTGTTGGGTAATCACACACTTGTATTTACTCCAGAAATCGAGCCCTAAAAAAACATTCTTCAGGGATCTCTGTTATCAGAACACCGTGTTGTCTACCATACCCATCTCCATTACATATCACGAGACACCTAGGCTTTTCCAGTAATTGGCATACGCTCCCCAGAAACCGATCGAATATAGGACCGCTGTGTCTGAATTTGCGGGATACCTAGTATTAGGATTTAGGATCGTTCTCGTGGCCCCTGTGTCCACTAGTAGCTCTCAGGGAGCACCATTTACGGGGTTAGAGGGTTGGACCTTGCAAGGTCCACTACAGCTTCCAAGCGGAGGGCTACCTCCGAAGCATCTGCCATTGTTCTCGGATAACTCAGCAGAAATTCTCTGAAAATCCCCTCCCACAGTCCTCTCGCAAAACGGAAGACTGCTGTGTCCTCGGCTGCTCCCCCTTTTCTGTAGGCCAAGCGGGGGCGGGTCAGGGCTTTAACAGCTTGATGGAATGTACGAATTTCCTCTTCACGATGCTGTACGCGTGCCTACAGCATTGCCAGATGCCTTTGAATTTGACGACCATAACCAAAACGAGTCTCCAGCAACCTCATCAACTCCTGATAGGTATATGAGGGATCTACGTTTATGAGAACAGATAGAGTACGACCTTTAAGAGCTGCGCCTAATGCAGCCAGTTTTTGGCTGTCACGCCAACTCTGTGCTATCAACTCAAACTGCGAGAGATACACCAATTCGTAAGTACCGTCGTAGGGTTGGGATTTCAATCGCACCCCTATTCCTCGCTGTTGTCCTTGCACTTGATTTATTTTAGCGGTTGATTGAGGGGGCTTGGATGCAGCGGTGGAAGCCAATATTTCATATATCCTCTTAAGTTCTTCGTTCAACATAGCCTGAATTTCAGTTCTGCAAATATTCAGAAAATCATATGCGCTTCTGAGCTGAGTACTGACTGGACCCGGGCCGGCTACAACGTCCTTGAACAGGGGATGACCCTCATCCTCCTCCACTCCTAGGAGTATTTAGCTGGCGAAAGATGACGAGCGCGTTTACCGTTCCTCGTCTCCATCTTCTGACACCACTTCAAATCAAATCAAATCGTAACGTATTTGGAGAAGCATTAATTTGCTCATACATGGGCTCACAGTGGTTTCCAAGTGGCACAAGACATTGCAAAAAATATTTAACACATTATTTTCTTATCATTAATAAGTCGGACCGGTATAGTATGGGATCTCAGCCCGGCCACCGCGACACTCTTGAGGTTGCAATATGGTGCAATAACGGTGAGATCGCATATTGGTCTTTGAAAGTGAGCCGAGATCGCATACTAGGTATAACGGTGCCAGTAAGTCGATATGCCTTTCTTTATGATACCACTTTTATGGCTGCGCATTATTTTCACGGATCTCAATAGTTTAGCACTATAGCCGGGTTTACATTGGTCGAGTTGAAGGTAGAGTAGAATAATTATTCTACCCTACTCGTGTAAATATTTTAAGTAGAGTAGAGTTAACTCTGCTGACTAGTAAGTGGTAGAGTTGGAACGACTAGCTTGGTGGTCCCCCACTACCAAAATTTGAATTCTACTGTTCACTCTACCACCGCCCATGTAAACCGTAGAGTAGAGTTGGAAGGAACATTAGGAGTTATGGCATCCCTCATTACAGTATCATTGCGTTTGAGCAATGGCGATACCATACCAAGTCATTGTTCAGATGTCTCAGGACACATTCTCATCTAAAGTTTAAACTCATCCGGATCTTCAAACCCCTCACCCATTCCCTTCTTTCACTTCTTGCTTCCTCATTCAACACCTCGTTCATTTTCTTCAACAAAACACTGGTTAGACGATGTAAAGGCTTTCTTAATTTTGTTTTCTTTATATATGGCACAGAAAAACTAAACCGATTATATTAGAATAGAAAGCAAAACAGAAACTCAACAGAGAGAATTCTCTACTATACCTTTCTGGAAACAGCACTCGACTGACATGTGAATGATCCAGGTAGAGTCAGATTAGTAAAGTGGTCGGTAGAGTATAGAATGCACTCTACTCTACCTTCAACTCGACCAATGTATACCCGGCTTAATTTACAGGAATTACTCAACTATCCATATTCAAATCAAATAACTTGTCAGCATCATAACCACAACAGTATAGTAATCAGAGGAAACTAAACCCTTAACAATAATATATAAAACTATCGATCAGTCGGTCAAACATACCTCTATATTATATTTAAGTATTTTTTCCAGTACAGGCAGAGCCAAATTACAATATTATAGTTGAGTTCTGTGAAAAAAGAAGATCCACATTAGAGGAGCGTTGAAGGGAAATGGGAAAGAGTATGCAGAGCGGAGGGTTACTATAGAGTTCTTAGGGCGTTTGTGGCTTTGGATTTCAAACTATTGAGCAAATCGTGAAATATATCTATTGGGGGCTTGGTGCTGAGTAAATGGATTGGAAAGTAAAATAAAGTAAAATAAAAAAAAGTAAATGGATGGAATGGCCTTGGGAGTCTAGTTAAAGGTTGGTGATATAAATAGTTAGTGGATTGGAAGGGGACATGACAAGATGAGTGGAACGGATGTGGTGTTTCGAATTGTTGAGGTTAATATCGGATAATATGTAGGGGCACTCAATAAGTTTGTTGACTAAAGTGAGCAGAAATACACAATCGGTTAGCTTCCTTCTTGTTTCAAGAAAATCGATGGAGAATGTACCTATTCATTGTAGGGATGGAATGATAGTCCTCAATATGCAGCTCGAAGCCATCATACTGGAGAAACGTTTTTTGAACGCGCTGCAGTTTGATTTTGTGGACAGCATAATTAGGGGACCATACTACCGACTAGTAATCCATAATGGGTTGCACAAGAGACTTATACAGGTGTGAAATTGCATTCACGTCGGTGAACTCCCTGGTCGCGCTTTTGAGGAATCCTAGGGCCCTCATAGCACGAACAGAGATAGCGTCGACGTGATCCCCGAAGGTTAGTTCCCGATCAAAAATCACTCCGAGATCCTTTGCACAATTTTTGGGGCGGGATGCATACGTTGTTGATGAATTAATTATAAGAGATGAGAGACGGGTTGCGGGAGAAGGAGATGATGTGACACTTGGTGGGGTTGAGGGACAGATTATTTTTCGAACGCCAATCAATGAGATGGTCGAGGTTGGTCTGGATGGTATGGCGATCAGACTCGGATCATACAATGCTGAAAATCTTGAGATCATCAGCATACAGAAGAATCCGAGTGGCAGTGAAGGATGGAGCCCACGCTATTCAATAGGAGGAGAAAAACGATGCAAAGTCCTTGTTACTTGGGTTTATTATTCTATCGGACATAACTACAGAAATTTTGCTGTTCATTTATTGTTTCTTTCATGTGCAATAATTTAAATGTTATTTTAGATGGTTTCCACCAATTTTGGCCTCCCAAAAACATGGCCTCGGCTCCTTTTTTTTACAGATTATCTTTGAACATTGACAGTGCCATTTAATTGTCTTGATTCACCTGCTAATACTATTTCTAGTGTTATTATACAAATTTATGGTGATTTCAGACAATTTCCCAGGTTTTTGACTCATAAAAAATTAATTTCGGGGGCTTAACCTTCGTTACAACCTCACTTCTTCACTGTTTGGTCAAAATCAACTTCACATTCGGTCTTCTCGCTCTAAAAAACATGGAAAACAATACATCACAAGCTCGTGTTCACTAAAACCTAAAAAAAAAACTCGAAAACCCCTATTTTTACACCCATTTTTCTCCCATAACACCCCTGGGTTTATTCCGATCGCGCTGCCGAGCTTTGGAGCACAACTAGGACCAAATGCGTTCCCAAATGGGGACCCAAACTGTGTGCGGAAGAACGACGATTTAGACCAATACTTAATGTAACTTTAAGGCTGAAACTTCGTTAGAATCTCAATTTTCCACTCTTTTGTCAAAATCGACTTTATATTCGGTCTTCTTGTCCTAAAAAACGTGGAAAACGAAAAAGCTCATGTTACTCAAACTCAAAAAACACAAAAAACACCTATTTGTATACCCATTTTATACCCCTAGGTATATTCCGATCAGGCTGTAAAGTTTCGGGACACAACTAGGGCCCAAATGGAGCCTGTGTGCGAACGAACGAATTTTTTATACCAAAATTAGAGTAGATACGCGAGATACGGCGGTCGGTGGACGGACACTGCATTTTTGGAATCTACGCGCCCTGAAAAGTAAAAGAAAAAATTCTGAGAGGGTGTTATACAAAAAAATTGCTGAGCGATTATATAGGTGTATTATTCACAGAATAATAAACCAAAAGTAGAGGGGCCACATGTGCCCCCTGGGGAACCCCCGAAGAGGCTATGAAGGGTCTGGAGTAGAAATTCCTGTGTTTGACTATCATACACCTGTCAGACAAATAGCTATTCACCCAATCCAGGAATTCCCTATGGACGCCAAGTGACTTAAAACGTGAGTCTTGCTTAAAACGTGCCTGTGTGACAATCTGTCTGTAACCGTTCTTGAATGCGTCCAAAAATATAATCCTGAAAATACAGTAAATTGGTACCTAGTTGTTGATTGGTAGTGGTTGATACGTGGAGCAAACAGAGGACCGGTCTGCTCAAGTACAAGCTTTTCCGGTAATTACCAACATTGTCAGGATTTGGATCCTGACTTATGAATGGGTGTGACAAAGGATGTTTTCCATAGGGATTGGAATACGCCCGTTCTAAGGGATGAATTGAAAATGAGGGTCAAGGGTGCGGAAAGAGTGAGAGAGGCAGTTATGAAGGAGTATCCGGTTGGATTCAGTGCTAGAAGCTCCTGCCGAATCCAGTGCTCCTCCACCTCAACCAGCCCTACAGAAACAATACTCGAGCTTGTGTAATGAACTGGGCCGTTATAACTTGGTACGTACACTGAGGAGAAGAACTCAGCAAACAGATTAACGATGTCTTGTTTAAAGGATGCTACTTGGTTGCTGTAAGTCATACAGTCAGGCAAACCATTTAAACCGTCAGTGTAATTAATGTAATTCCAAAGCTGCTTAACATCATTTTTATTAGGGAGAATTGAACTTATATGCCGCGTACAGTAATTTAGAGAGACTATCACACTGGGATCTTAGATTCGAAAACAGTTCGTAGTAGTGAAGGAGGCCGTAAAACTTCCATCTGGCATGGGCAGCACGCTTCTGCTTCACCAACGAGGTCAACTCATGTTGAACCATTCCGGGAAATTGTGGGAGAAGTCTCTTGTTTTAGGAACAAACTGCTCGATTGCCGACCAAACCTCGTCAAAACCTTTCGGTCGCCTCTTCAACTCGCAGCAGGGATAGCTCACCCCAATCAAGTCCCTTGAAGAACTCCTTTCACCCTTTTTTTAATTAAAAGTAAATCACGGAGAGGATGACTACCCATCACAGAGACAGAATTCTCAAAAGGAGAGTGAGCAAGGTCCACAATGAAGACTGGAGCGGCGACCGTCAGCCTGGTAGCTTCGATGCTGGAGAGACAGAGATCTAAGACGTGACTTGAGACGTTGCTGAAGGAATGGAACTGTGTTAGGTTTAGGTATCGCAAGTGATCAAAAACTACCCTGCTTTTTTCGCTGGCCGTTGGAGTAGCATCATCGTTCATGCGATCCCAATAGATTCTAGGGAGGTTGAAGTCACCATTGATAAGTATGGCGTATTCAGAGTACAGAAGGCTGAGCGTCTCGATTTGGCCAAAATATTCCTCGAATTTGGCAGCAGGATGGTAACTGGGGATATAGACACAGCTTAGGAGAATTTGTTGGAGGGTAACACCACTGCTACATATTCTACTGTGTCCTGGCTAGGCACCCAGTGAAACGATTCAAACGTACTTGAGACGGCTATCAGCAGACCTCCCCATTCGTGGCTTGATCGAATTGTTTGCGGACGACCTGTCTGTTCTGTATATATTGTATTTTGTCAGCCTTAATTCATAGGATGATACTGATTCGGATAGCCATGTTTCGGTGAAGAATATGACACCATAAGAAATAAGGGTAGCTTGGCAGTGTAGAGTAGAGAATTTTTGTGTTCATTCTCCATATGTTTTGGTAGTAGCAGGATAGAATGATTTTTGAGGAGGTAGATGGTGGTACTTGTGGGCGCCTATGCGTTTTTTGAAAGGTTTTCATACGTAAACGTGATGACTTGGACACAATTTTAGGGACCCCGGATATGTATTTTATAATGAGGTCGGGCTCTCCGTTATCAATTCCATGTTCCAATAATTCCCTCAATTCGGCGAGATAGGACTGCTGCGCTGGTGTTCTGTCAGAGGATGCTGCAATGATAGGAGGATGAGTTGAGCGCCTGGCGACAGGTACACTTATGGCTGCTAATGGGCTATCAAAGACACATTTGACTGGCCGAACCTTATTGTTGCTTGGTTTACCTAATCTATGAGGCGCTTCAATGAGTTAGTAAATTCGGGTTCAAGTTTATTTAACTCCAGATTACCTTGGCTAGATCGGCTTCAGCTGCTTTGATACTCTTCGAGAGATCGGATTCTGGGACGAACTAAATCACTCGCGACGAAATCGTGGAAACCCATTTCAAAGAAAAACGGAGTTATTGAAAAATAGTCTATTTCCACTAATACACAAAAAACGCAAAAAACACTGTTATACCGGTTTCGGTGATCAAACCATCGTCAGTAACACACAATAACCATCAGTAACACCAATAAGTTATTGTGTGTTACTGACGATGGTTTGATCACCGAAACCGGTATAACAGTGTTTTTTGCGTTTTTTGTGTATTAGTGGAAATAGACTATTTTTCAATAACTCCGTTTTTCTTCGGATTCTGGGACATTAAATATGATAACGTTAGAAGCCCTGCGTCGCCTCTCCTCCTGCTCGGATATCATAATCTCCATGTTGTGGCCAGGAGGTAGTGAAGAGGAAGTGGATGGGAGTTTTGTTTCGCAATTTCATCTACACGCTGAGCCAAATCTGGCAATTTAGTATCGAGCTTAGTTTCCACTTGATCGACCCTGGTGCTGAGTGCAGTGTTGTTAGCCATACAAGAGTCTATTTTCTCCGAGATGTTGTTGATTTCTTCAGCAATATCGTCTCTCACACTCACGAACCGAGTGCCGATTTCCTCTTTAAGATCTGATTTTAACAAATTCAACATTTTAGCTAATATGTTCTGAAGTAGTGAGACGTCAGAACTAGCATCGGGATTTCCGCTGGTCAGTGCACCTCTGTTTTTGCACTCAGGGCACTTCCATGCTTCTTTTGCCTCCGTTTTGGGTCGACGAAAGTTAGCCTCGCGATATTGAACGCAGGCGTAATGGAAAGTAAACTGACACGCCACGCAGGTTAGCGCATCGTTGGACAGCAAGGATTCCTTGCATTTATCACACATCATCGTGTGGTCCGACTGATGAGGAGGTGGAAAAAGAACGGCAGTTTAGGTGAGGGGGTGAGGCGAGGTGGGAGTGATGCGATGATACCGCGTAATGCGTGTGCGCCAGTCACCTCGTAATTAAGGGGGCGCGGGACGGGAAGGCCAGTAGCACCCCCAACCACGAGAGTGCGCTGAACATCGCTTCCCCGGGAAGTTTCCCAGCGAGATTTGGAGATTTGGCGCCCGCCGGTAGGGGCGCCTGCCGAATTTCGATGGTTGTTGTAAGTGCGCAGTTAGTTTTTAGTTAACAATTCCATTGCCTCATGGACACTATAACATTCGTGATTACTTGTTACTTGAGCTCCCACTGCAAGTTGATAGGTTATATTCTGTTGTTTTTAGTTCATTCCTTTGTTCTCTTTATTCTCTCACGCGGTTCGTTCACGTTAGTATCTCAGTATTCTATAGTTCATTCGTAGTGATATCCGTCGAGTGTATCAAAGTGTATGCCTCCATCGCCAAAGAAGTGGACCAGGAGAAACATCGGCAACAAAGGCGACAAAAAGAGGCGCAGAACAGTAAGTTGATACCACAGATTTACATAATTAGGTACCTAATTAATCGTTATTGTGTTTCCTGTGTAGAGCAACAAATTTTTTTTTTTAATGCAGTTATTGACAAAAGACTTAGTATTTACATTCACAAAAGATAATGACATAAATGTTACAACCCCTCAGTAACGGCACATCCGCAAAAAGATTCCCTTTTTACGGCCTGAAAAATACCTATATCTAGTACCTCAGTTAAGAATACGTCGGTATTTATGAACCTTCTTTCAATATCAAGCTGAACGATTCAACTTTCACACGATGTTGGCTTAGCATAAAAATTACCTACCTATCACGTTTCCTCTGTGGATCAAACTGAATTTTGCGGCCAACAGATTTTGTGTTAGTCTAATGATTGTCACGTAATTAGTACGTTCTCCGTAGTTTGGGAGTAAAACTCAGTTACCTACCCAGCATCCCACGAAAATCGTTAACCTTCGTTGCAAAGTTATTGTCAAATCTCCTGCGGCTAAATCTCCGTCGAGTTTTGTAGACCGAAAATGAAGCCGGTAGGTACCTATGCGTGATACGGCGGACGGACATAGCATTTTTGGAATCTACGCAGCTTGAAACGGAAACGAAAAAATTTTGAGAGGGTGTTATAATAAGTTTTTGCTGAGCGAATACATAGGTGTGTCATTCACAGAATAATAAACCAAACGCTGCAGAATCCTTGTCACATGGTTTATGATTCCGTTTATGATTCCGTTGGACATATCTTCAGAAATGTTGGCTGTTTATTTATTGTTTCTTTCAATTCAATCAGTCAAAATATCAAGCAGATACAATCTGCGATGCAGCAATGAATAAAAAAATCTTTAGGTAGCTACCTACCCTACTGTGAACGTCAAAATTGAAATGCAATAAGTTTAAAAAAATGAATGTTTCCATGGTTAATATAGATGGATGTGTTTCCAAGGTTTTTTGGTTTTGTAGATTAGGAAACCTCAATAAAAACCTAAGAAATACTGTAAATCCCCAACTCTTGGCATGTTGTGGTGTCAAAATCAGTCAAAACACCAAGCAGATGCTCGATAGATTAAAATGTATTTCTAAGGTTTTCATTGATATTTCTAATTCATTGCAATCAGTATACCCAAATTTACTGATTTTATGTTATTTTCTGTTCTCAGTTCATGTCCAAACAACATCCGATCCAGAGTCTGGCAGACAGTGATGTCTCCCACCAAATGGTCTTTCTTTGCGTAAAAATCAGGTAATACTTCTTATTATTAGAAGCAGATCAAATATTTCGCTGTAATATCACATTCCCCTAATTCTTCATGCGCTTCTCTGGACTTGCAAAACTTTGACACGCTCTCCTGTAAAATCATCTGTATTGGACTTACCTACCACGTTTTGCCAGATCAGCACACAAAAAAATTCTGTCATGTAGCATGGCTATAAGAGCGAATTTTCAAAGAAATATTCCTGATATTGTGTAAAAAGATGATATAGCGAGAATCCATACCAGTTTTCTTGAGATTATATAACTTTTCGTGATTTTAGCCATTTTTACCGATGTTTGACCCTAATAACGTCAAATTTGACCCACTTGGTTTTGAGAAAAATAGTTTTATCGTCGAGGTAGTCCCTCCGTCGTCATTAACCACCCCACAGAACGTCAGGTGAATTAATATTGATTTTACCATTAATACCAATTTTTTACCCCAACAAATAAAAATCTGACCCCTATTCTGTGTGAAAAACAACTGAAATGGTATTTTTCTGTCTTCACTCAACCTTCCGTACCACTTCCAATGATTTTATATCAATTGTTTGCAATTTGAGCCGTTTTTACCGACATTTAGCCCCTAAAAACTCCAATTTGACCCCCTTGTAATTTGAAAATTGCTCATCTTCGAACTCATCCTTTCGTTTGGCAATAGAAACGGTTTGGAGAAATCTGGAATTTTTACCATGTGCCTACCCAAGGACAGATATCATCTGGAGTGGCACATAAATCTACATAATAAATGTTTGCTAAAATCTAGGGATGAACTTAGGATGCTCTGAACCGGATTTGCCTATAAAAATATTTCAAAAATTCATGTTCTGAAAATGCTACCCATTGCAATAGCTATATTTTCTTTGAAAATTCGGTAATAAGGTTTGAAATTACAAAGAAAGCTGAATTTAAATTAAATTTAACAAAGCACTAAATGTTACAGATAACGTTAGGTAAGATAAACTGAAGAAATACACACAACAATGTTCGCGAATTTTTAAGGAAAATGAAGGTATTGCAATGGGTCCAAAATTTTCAGAACATAAGTGTTTGCAATTATTTTATAGACAAATCCGTTTCAGATCATCCTGATTTCATCCTTAGATTTTAACAAAAATGTATACGTATATTATATATATATATTTATCTATGTGTCACTCCAGACGATACCTGACCTTGGTTACGTGATAAAAATTCCAAATCTCGCCAAAATTTTCTTATTGCCAAACAAAAGGATAAGCAATTTTCAAAAATTTGAAGGGGGTCAAATTTGAGTTTTTAAGGGGTCAAATTTGAGTTTTTAAGGGGTCAAAAATTGGTAAAAACTGCTAAAATTGATATATAAAATAACTGAAAGTGGCATGGAAGGGTGAGTGAAGGCAGAAAAATACCATTTCACTTGCTTTTCACACAGAACAGGGGTCTAATTAGGATTTTTGGGGGTCATTAACATTATAGAAGATAGCACCTATACATGAAATAAGTGTATGTAGGAAAACTTTATTTACATTACATTCACTTTATTTACATTTACATTTAATATTATAGAAATGCCTGTTGTAATTTGCTACTGTGTATTTTTGTTCAGGAAGACGATCAGAATTGACGAGATATCCGAAGTTGACAACTCCAGTCGTATATACAGCAAGAAGCGAGTTTGAACTCCGATTTAAATGAACATGAACCTAAATGGATTTCCGAATACCTACCTAGATCCAGACTAACTCAGTGTCCAATAAAATAAAATAAAAGCTAATGTGAGCAGTGTAACTGTATAATATTATTCATGAGCTTTGCAATTTACTTTTCTACGGCATGCTTTGGTATTACGATGTTATGATGTAAATCATCGTGACTACCAGTAGTACCTATGACTACTGCCTAATACAAGTGTTACGAATTCCTTCGGTCACCCTTAGTATTTCTTTTTCATATATCACTGTAAAATCCAACCCACTCAACGTTACCCTATCTGAACAAATCCTTAATCAAAATCAAGAGCTCTTCACATGCTGTACCATGCCGGTACTATTCGAGAAAAATTCAAAAGTATGAACTGTGATATATTTATGATCAAGCTCCAAACCGTAGTTCTGTCATTTATATAGGTAATATTCTGTCATTATGTTTGTATTTTGGTTCACACTTTTATCCTATTCGGCATATTGGGGTTACCGTCTGTTTTATCCGTCACGTCGAATCACTAATACTAGCACTAATACTCACTAGTTATATAGTTTATTTGTTTATATTTCAGTCATTGAATAAAACGTAAACACCTGAAAAGTTATTTGTTACTATCTAATCCTCTTCCTATTGTCGTTCAATTCAAGTAGGTAGTGAAAGGTATGATGATTAAAAGTAGGTACTTGAAATCATGTTAGATCATTTGTCTTTGAATTGATTCTGTATTAGTATGACAGGTAGAACACTTTAGACAGTGTGTAATCAATCTTTTAAAAAGTCATGTCTAATTTTGAGTGAAGTACACATAAGTATAAATAAAAAACCAGTCATGCAGCATGACTTAATGAGCGAATTTTCAAAGAAATATTCGAATTAATGGCTATGGTTTTGAATAAAGGAAAACTTCGGTCTAAAATTTGGTTTTCTATGTATATTCTCTTCGTATTTATTTTAATTTGTACGTTTTGTCCATCCTGATTCTACCGTTTGTTTATTACGTAATTGTACTAAGTGCTTATTTATTTGATCGCTGTGGGTTCATATTCTCCCCCTTTTTTGCTTCGAACTCTCGTCTTCAATTAATACTTCTCACATTTTTCAATCTGACCACTCTAAGGGGGGGGGGGGGGGGGTAAGAGTTTAAAGATTATCCTAGTTTTGGGTAATTTTTGCGCACTTTAAATGCTCTAATTTAAGAACGGATTTAGATATCTAAAATCCGATTTCACCATCGTGTTCAGCGTGCAAAAACCTTTAAAATGAGGGGTCACTTGTTAGAAAATAACATTTTGGGGATTTTTGGGTAATTTTTGCGCACTTTAAATGCTCTAATTTGAGAACGGATCAAGATATTTAAAATCCGATTCCACCATCGTGTTCAGCGTGCAAAAACCTTTAAAATGAGGGGTCACTTGTTGGAAAATAACATTTTGGGGATTTTTGGGTAATTTTTGCGCACTTTAAATGCGCCAAAACCCTCCTTAGAGTAGGCCAATTTCGCCCATCTTCGAACTTAGCCTTTCGATTGCCAAGATAGATTTTTTGTGCAAATTTGAGCTGTTTATCTCAATTCTATCGAGAGTTATCGTCTGGAGTGACACATATATAAATATATATACATATAAAAAAGTGTTAAATTTCAGGAATCGTTTTAGAATGGTCTGAAACGGATTTCTATGAAGAAAATTTCCAAAAATTTATATTATTTAAATTTCGAAGCCATTGCAATAGCTTCATTTTCTTTGAAAATTCGCTAAAATGAAATGAAATTACAAATTTCACACTGGGAGTACCTAAGTTATTTGTCTCACATAGGTAGGTATCTACTTTGTGTTCAGTCGATACATTCATTGGTCACACATTGATTTACATACATAAAAAGTAAAATTTGCATACATAATATATATAAATGACCAGTAAAAATCCTCTCAAAATTAAATAATTACGTAATGTTAAAGTACCCCTGACAGAAAAATAATAGTACCTACAATTAACCGGATGGGTCAGAGATTGTAAGGCAAGGTAAGTTTCGAGGCTTTCAGATAATATTATGTGACACACAAGAAGTTCGAGCAGAATAGTTAAAAAATAAGAAAATTAAGTAGGTACCTGGCTATACTTCCTCAAATGAATTCAGGTAGGCACCTAGTGATTGTGGCGTCAACTTTTGATCTACCTAGTGGATTATTTTTCAAATAATTGTTTACCCACTTAAAACAATCTTCCCCTATTTTTTTATTGATTTTGCTAAATTTAGGCCAATTTATGAAACATTTAATTGATATACGTAATTAATATGTACCGTAAATAGGTAAGTAGCTACCTACTACGAAGAATCAAAAAAATTTAATTAGGAAAGTAGGTACCCAAAATAATTGGGAAAATACTGTAAAAATTACCTATTTATTGTCCCAAACCATTGTAATCCAATCATGTGAAAATTATGACGGTAAATTAGGAAAATAATGAAAAAAGCTTATGTAGGTTGGGGATGTGGAAGGAAGGGTAGGGGGAGCAACAGCTGAACAGGGAACTAATATTCTGAAGCTTAGCTGCGATGCCCACCGTGTGGGTTACAGCGATGCCATTCTTCCAGTGAATATGGCAACACCGCCTCCCCCCCCTGTCCATCGGACCAAGAACGTTGAAAATTACCTCCTTCCCTGGCAAAAAGCCGCTGGAACTGATAATGCCATGGATACTATACTAGACTACACGACGAGCGAACCGACAGGGCAGGGTATCTGCGTGTGAAGGGGGAGAGACTCGGCACATTGCCCGCAGAGAGCGCCTACAGGCGGCGCCCCCTTTCTCGAGCCTTTTTTCAAAATACGTAAAATTTCTCTTCACGTTTTCTTTCTTATTTTACATAACAAAATTTTGATTCTTGGATTATCATCTTTATTATCTCTCCGAAAATGTCGTAAGACACAAACATTCAAGAAAAAGTTTTTTAAACTAAATTTTTGAATTTGAATTTTCGGAAATTTCAGGAATCATTTAGAGCTATGACCCTAACTCTATTCACGGATTAATATAATGCGTATTAAGACCTTCCCCAGAACTGTAAGTTAACCACAGCCAGAGAAAACGTGAAGAAACTGACAAAAAACAGGGTCTGCGCCCCCTTAAGAGCTGGGAGAGACGGTCAAGCGGCAGGGACCACGTGGGCAGCTCGGAACAATAGAAATATAGTTAACCAATCCACTCACCAAAAAACAATCGGTACAGCTGATGGAGACCTCCAGGTCTGCAAGCACGCCAAAATTCAGCAAAATCGGTCAACAAAAAACCAGGAAAATGGGCAGTAATTAAAGATCAATGTGAACTACTGCAGAGACAACTGTATTAAGGGGAAATCGCCCGAAAAAACTTGTAAGAATATTCAACAGATGGCAACACCATCGAGGGCAAATTAATCTTCGCTCTCAGTTCCGACTTTCAATCTTTAAATTGAGTGACCGATTTTCAATCTTTAAATTACATTGAATTCAGTACCAGCATAGAATTTCCGCAAATTGGTTCTGGTGTTCAAAATTTCAAAATTTGTACATTTGGATTACTGGCGTTCGAACGTGGCCATTTTTTCGGAAATCCCAATTAGCCAAATTCTAGAGGCTTGTGTCCTGATTACGGTGGTTTTTTCAAATTCAGAATTGGACCTCTAAAACCCATCAATTCTTGTCCAGAAGGTAATGGGCGGGGGTGTTGGGGAGGAAGGCCGCTCTTGAATAGGGGTGGGCGGCTTCCCAGGCAGGCCCGAGGACCCCTGACGCTCAGGTAATTCTCTCTTTACGCCTTGTAATTCTCTTTCAAGAATCGTTTCTACCCAACTAACCATAATTGTGTGTACCAAAGCAGTCAATTTTCCATTTGTAATTTTTGATAATGAACCTTTGGAATCGAGCATGAAAAATTCCCCCCCTCCACCAACCAAATGTGATGGTTTCCGTTTCAAGGTATGTAGAATCCAAAAAGAAGTGTCCACGTAGAAGCGTCCAAAAACAAATCATTCTTCATATCTCACAAAGACTAAAAATTAAAGAGAACCCATCCCTATTGCTTTCGAATCCAAGGGCAACTGCATATTGTGGGAGCCACTAAATGTTATTTCGTCGTTAAGACTTGCAAATCGAAGAAATTCCAATCGACGATGAGTTATGGAATCAAAGGATGGAGAGAAAACTTATTACTTTTACCATCACGCTCTGCTCCCTGAATTGGTAGATTCAAGATTGACGAGAAGCAGCCAAATTCGGGAGCCAGAAGTCTCTTTTGATGAGTTCTTATTACTCAGATGATATTGTTACCTTTGTTACTTATTTCCGAAGAACCAAAAAAGTTAATAATTAATAAATTGAAAATTTGAACAACTTCGTTGGTACGTTCGTACCCCTTCCTTAGTAAATCTCACGTTTGCTCTATCATACTAATTCGATTTATTGGAACATTATGTATGAACTACCTAAGTAGTGGGAATATGGGTGTTATGGGTCACTTTTGACCTTGAACGTTATCTGATAACACTGATAAGACGGCCACTGACGTCACGGCCTCAGCTAATGTGATGCCACAGCCTCCTACATCATTTCCATGGATGTTATAAAGTGATTTATGCCCATGGATGATGTCAAGCTAAAGTATCCATGTAAATTCCTCCTTAACTGGTTCCCACCAATTTTTCAAATGCTGTTTCCCTCTAATTTTCAAATACTTCCTCTCCTCCCCAAGTCAAATAATAGGTTATATCAGCTGGTAATCTATCTCCCACCAATTTATTAATTTCTCCCACTCCCCCTCGGTGATCAGCTGATGTTCACTTTACCTCCAGTTTTCAACCGTCAAGGCTTTTCCCTCTCATTTTCAAAATACTCTCCCTCGTCCCCTCCCATGAATGACATAAGACCAGATTTTTACCAAATTCCCGCCTTTTCAACCTATCCCCCTCCCCACACCTCCACCTGATCATATGGTTTTCTGATGTGATGTCACAGCCTCCTACATCATTTCCATGGATGTTATAAAGTGATTTATGCCCATGGATGATGCCAAGCTAAAGTATCCATGTAAATTCCTCCTTAACTGGTTCCCACCAATTTTTCAAATGCTGTTTCCCTCTAATTTTCAAATATCTCCTCTCCGCCTGTCGTATAATAACAGGTTAAATCAGCTGGTAATCAATCTCCCGGCTTATTTGACTGCCAATTTTTTTAATTTCTCCCACCATGACCACTCCCTCCTCGGCAATCAGCTGATGTTCTCTTTATCTCCAGTTTTCAACGGCCAGTAATCAAATGGCTTTTCCCTCTCATTTTCAAAATACTCCCCCTCGTCCCCTCTCATGAATGACATAAGACCAGCTGTTTACCAAATTTCCGCCTTTTCAAACTGTCATCCCCCCACACCTCCCCTCCACATGATCATATGGCTTTCCCTATCATTATCAAATACCACCCACCCATGAGTGACATAAGATCAGCTGGCCCCCTCCCTCTCCCTATCATCACCCTCCACCCATCCCGAAGTCACAGCTGATGTGATGTCACAGCCTCCTACATCATTACCGCCAATTTTTATAATTTCTCCCACCACGACCACTCCCCCTCAGGAATCAGCTGGTATTCTCTTTCCCTCCAGTTTTTAACCGCCAATTTTCAAACATGACTTCATAAAAATGATAACCTATACGTTTTCCCACCCCCACACCTTTAACACAACTTGGAGCAGTTCATGGATCATATATAAATTATAGGATCCATCCATTTCCACACATCTTTCCCGTTGCCTTTGGTTTTCCCCTTCCCTTAACCTCTCCATACCTATTGTTTTTTCCCTCGAATTTTCAATTACCCCTTCCCAACCTCTTACCATAATCAGCTGAGGTCCCTCCACCTTCTTTTATCATACAAGATATCAACTGCTGTGACGTCATGCTCCTCGTATTGTTTTTTGGGCGTTATCTTGCCGCATAATCGATCCTGGTCGGCACTAATTTTCAAAACCCGGTTCCCCTCCAAATTACTGTGAAAAGGATGGTGCTGGAAAGAGAAGAGGGGTTGAAGGAGAACAAAAGGGTGTAAATATGAGGCGCTACATCGTCAAGCTGCGGGAACCTCGGGACTCGTCCGTTTCGACGCAAGTCGTTGCAGTCCATAGAATCAATTATCTTCACCATCCATCCTTTGAACTTCCATCAGGTACCAAGGTAGATGCGTACTATTTTGTGAAATATACCTATACTTTGAAATAAATGTACTTAGGTTCCAGTGTTTCAAACATATACCTACCTAAACCAACAATAATATTTTAGAATACTTATCATCAGTTTCGTAATTACAGATTTTCCTACCACCGCAACCGAAAATATTTTATAATCATCATCGTCGTTCTTGAGTCAGGTGTGGAAGAAAGGATTTCAACACAAAAATTCACAATGTGAGTAAAAAAATATATCTATATTTTCTCAATATTTATTCACGTAGGTATATATTCGATTACCGATTTGTTTACTATGGGGCCTGTACAACTAGGTACTAGTACAATAAAAAATAAATAATAACTAAATGAAAGTATAAAAGTCACATAGATCATATTAAAAATCCGAATAATTTATTTGTTGAACCGATGTGTGGAATCAGTAAGGCACGTCATAAGTACATATTCATTGGAGTCGTCCACGCCAAAAAAAATCCGAACAGTTATGAAGGTAATAGTCAGAACTCCTGCATGCTTTGTCACAATACACGCAACAGATCGATCCCTTGGAAAATGGGTTTCGGTAAAATCCACCTGTCACCATTATTGAAGGATCGACGCTTATTTTTGTTCCTTTAAATTTCAAAAGACGTGGTAAAGTGTCCAGTAAATTTGCTTGCATTTCATTTGATGAAAACCACTTCGGTAGGGCTTGAAGTTTCACTATTGAACACGAAGGGGGTAGTAGAGCCTTCCAGCTTTTTCATGGGCTGAACAAGGATTTTCCAACGATGAATCGTGTAGCGCAGTTAATTCGGGACAATTAAATTGGCCCAAATCATGAATCAGTCTATTATGAGAGAGGGACTTTCTTAATATTGCGCACTTTTCCGAACCTTGCGTAAAGAAATTTGATACCCTGGTTGCATCCTGTAGAAATTCAGGTATTTTATCGTAAGACGTATTTCCATCTTCCCATGCTAAGCCGTGGATGTTCTTGCGACAATATCTTGATTGGAAGGTGACTCCTTTGTTGAGGGTTTTTGGAGGCAGAAAAAACGAAATGTTCTATGACGAATGCAGACGGTCCATCGTGAGCGATAATTGACAAATCCTTGATGACACGCTCACATGGCAAAGCTGAATCGATTATAGAATAAGACATTTTGCTAATGATTACATTGCAACGGCATTTGAATAGCTACTGGCAAGTTCCAAGGCCTCCTTCCCAATAGGAGAAGTGTTTGGTCAGCTATAATACATGTACCATCATGAATCCTAAGATTGCTCACCATAACAGATACATATGTTGTATCCCTTCCTACACAATCAGGTCGCCATGGGGGGTCAGTCTAAAGTTCAACTCCACCATCATTACAAAGTAGTTAACATGGTCATCTGTTTCTTCGGATTTTAGGTTATTCATATCCTCCAATCTATCAGTGGTTTTTAATAATAATTTACTTTGTACCGCCCTACAGTAAACCATTGAAGGACGACTCGATGTTCATCAGACTACTTGAACTCTGACGCAATCTTGACGAAAGAAAATGCCATGGAACTGAAACCTGTAGAAACTGTTTTTAATTCTGCTGCTGAGAGAATGAAAACATTTAAAGACTTTCCGTCGGATAAATTTACCATCCCAGACCTGCAGCTAATGGTCGACGCTGGTTTCATTTGGACACGTATAGATGATATTGTTGTATGTCCGTTTTTTTCTTTGAAACTCAACAAATGGACGGAAAAGGATGAACCCATAGCCGATCATGAGAGGTGGCGACCTAACTGTCCCCACGTGCGGCGAGTTTTGGATCCTAACGATAAACCCAGATTTTGTTGCTCTTTACTGTGTCTTATCGAACCAAGATCTCATGCAGATGGAGTCGCTTGTTCTCGTTGTAAATCTTGTAAGTCACGATCATGACTAGATGACTTGATCGATTTACTTAACTAAGAATTATTCTGAGAGAGAGTTCAAAATATTTTTTATTGACAGTAATTCATGTTGGATCGAAAAAGACCCTTGAAGAATAAAACTTGATAAAGTCGTTAGCATCAGTTTTCCGAGTCGGATACCGAAAAATCTATATGTCGAAAGTGAGAAGGAGTTTTACAACGGCACCCAGTCAGAACTGAAGACTTCGGTTGTGCAGAGATTAAATCGCACGGATGTAGACAGAATTCAGTGTGCAAGGTAACAGAAGGTGTGTAAAATTGATACCTACCTATGCTTCTTGATCGCTACAATCGGTGGTGGATACATAGTTCAACAGGTATGATGTATGAAGCCTGCTGATGTGGAGAAGAATGATGAAAAACCTATCCTTGCACGTCAGTTTTCAAAAGTAACGAAGTCCCAGCCAAAACTTGCCATTCGAGACCGAGGTCGTGTGCCAAAAATTAAAAATCTAGGTATTAGACAAGGGGTACCTACTTACCTTCATGAGCCAACGAACTGTTAATCGTCGCACGCATACGGCGAAATGATAAAGTACCTAATAACAAGTTATAATTTCATTTGCATGATGTCTACGGAAATAAGATATAAGGACGATTTTACGAGCAAGATATGAAGAAAACCAAGTTTCCCGATCAATATTTGGTGGGGGAAAAAACTAAAAAAGAAGAAATGGTGAAGTTCTGGTCAAATGGCTTTGTTTTGGTGACTCACAGGGAAATGAAAAGAAAAAGTTAAATTTTTATCTGTACCTACTATACCTATTTTTACGTAACAAACGAATAAATAAAATTCTGAGCAGACGATGAAAGTCATTTCATTTTGTCCTTCTTCCTTAAAATATCTTTATTACATACGTTTTAAGCAAATTCCTATTCCTATGACGCCAACCAAGTACCTATGACTCGAGTAGCTTAGACACATTAGTTCATTGATCAATATACTTAGAAGTACTAAGTTCTGAATTTCGACGATATCTTCCTAAATTCACAGTAAACGTTCTCTCATGAGTTTACCTAGTCTTTTTATGAGTTTACCTGTCTGCGTTGAAATTTGGTCTGTTAACTGGTTTCATAATAATTATCGAGTCCAAATTTCAACGCTAGATTTACCGCCGATGAAAATTTTGTCGGGGTTCTAGTGGACCGGAAAAGAGACATGTTACAATGCCCACCTATGTCGGATTCGTTCTGCTAGAGTTATTGTCGAAATCCTGGATGTACTACCTATTCTATGATAGACTTCGTCCCTCTCTTGGTGGTAGAGAGGAGGTGTATATGGATACAGATGCGTTCATCCTAGATGTAAAAATTACTAAGACGCCTCCTTCTGCGTGTACAATAAACGATAAATTTGAGAATATCGATAGGTAGTTAACTTAATTGATTTCAGCAACTATCCTAATGATCACCCTTCACTGTCACTTAAGAATAAGAAAGTAGTTGGGAAATAGAAGTACTGAAGGATGAGACAAGGCAGCAGGTATCCCTATCAAATAGTTTGTTGGCCTGCATGCCAAACTTAAGGACTCAAATATACGGACGCCGCGCAATCAAAAAGCTACAGGCGTCGGTCAAGAAAAACATCCATTTCCATAGATTTCATGGACAGACTAGGTAAACTCATGAGATAACGTTTACTGTGAATTTAGGAAGATATCGTCGAAATTCAGAACTTAGTGTATCTAAGTATATTGATCAATGAACTAATGTGTCATAGGAATAGGAATTAGCTTAAAACGTATGTAATAAAGATATTTTAAGGAAGAAGGACAAAATGAAATGACTTTCATCGTCTGCTCAGAATTTTATTTATTCGTTTGTTACGTAAAAATAGGTAGTAGGTACAGATAAAAATTTAACTTTTTCTTTTCATTTCCCTGTGAGTCACCAAAACAAAGCCATTTGACCAGAACTTCACCATTTCTTCTTTTTTAGTTTTTTCCCCCACCAAATATTGATCGGGAAAGTTCGTTTTCTTCGTATCTTGCTCGTAAAATCGTCCTTATATCTTATTTCCGTAGACATCTTGCAAATGAAATTATAACTTGTTATTAAGTACTTTATCATTTCGCCGTATGCGTGCGACGATTAACAGTTCGTTGGCTCATGAAGGTAAGTAGGTACCCCTTGTCTAATACCTAAATTTTTAATTTTTGGCACACGACCTCGGTCTCTAATGGCAAGTTTTGGCTGGGGCTTCGTTACTTTTGAAAACTGACGTGCAAGGATAGGTTTTTCATCCTTTTTCTCCACATTAGCAGGCTTCATACCTGTTGAACTATGTATCCACCGCCGATTGCAGCGATCAAGAAGCATAGGTAGGTATCAATTTTACACACCTTCTGTTACCTTGCACACTGAATTCTGTCTACATCCGTGCGATTTAAGAGCAATACGGAATAGGTTAGCATTTTTAAGGACATCACCAATAATTACCCAAAAAAAGCGTTGCCGTAGGGGGCGTCTAGCCACCAGTGGTTTGTGTTCATGACGGTACGTTTATTGTCGAATGAAATCTGGGGGACACCCCCAGACCCCCGGATTATAACATTTTAGATGAAGGATCAAAGCAAGGAAACATGGAACATGTTTTTCGAATAGGTACATGATAACAGAGGATATGGAGATATAATTATGTAGAAAAACGTATGCCAATTCGAGTACGCACTATAGCTTCCTCACTTGAATCTCATGACCGTATAGACTAGTTGGGTACGTTCGTTATGATACGGGACCATCTGCGATCCAACCCGCGTGTTCCCTCAAAATTTCATCTCTCTACGACTATTTTTCGCGTAGTTAGAACCGTTATAAGGAAACGGTCAACATTTCATGCTTGCGCATGCTTAGATCAAAGTTAATATTCCAATGAAATTAATTTGGAACTACCCAAAGTATTATTCCTGACCGACCCCAAGTCTGAAGTCATCTCAACGATATTTAGGGTACTTATGGGTGTTCCAATTATTTCACGTTTGCGCATGCGCAGACGAAAGTTACGGTACTTTTTCAATGATTTTAGTGTGGGACCATCTGTGACTCAACCCGCACCTACCCTCAAAATTTCAGCCCACTTCGACCATTATTTCGGGTAGTTATGGGTGTTGCAAGGAATTACCACAGACAGACACGGAACCAAATATGTTCCTCGATGTCTGAAACGGAAAATGGTAGTGGAAATTTTCATTTTGGAGGACATGAACTTTTTTTTACTCAATCACGAATCCAAGGCTTCCCTACCTTCGGTAGTGAGGAAGCAAAAAAACTTTGTGGGATTTCCAAGCCTTGGATCAGGGACCTAACGCAATGTAATGTAATACATGTCGTCAGCTGCTTTCTGCGTTTTTTGGGTAGGTAGAACCCCCTCGGCAGTTTTTGGCGGAGTGAGGTCTGGCCATAATACCATGGAATAAAGGAAGAAGGAAGGCTCACTGGGTAGCCAGATGAGTGACGACTTTGACGAGTGCTCCGTGCAGTGGGGTTGAGGTGAACTATGGTAGTATAATCATTTGCCGCGAGAATGCAGGTTCCCACAAAGCTTGACAGGGGGATGGCATGGGCGACTTGTGAAGGAAGGTTAGTATCAGTTAAGGCCCTGTTACACGATCCGATCCTGTCAACAGGATCGGAAGCTCCGCCCTCCCGTTCCTATTTCACCCCCCACCTTCCGACCCCAACGATCGCCGTTTACACGCCCCTGTCGCCGCTGCCGGTTCGAAGGCTCTCCTTCACCTACAGTTGCGTGAGAAAATTATTAATAATACCTATCTAATCATAATATTATATTATAATACCTAATAATTATCTAATCAGTGAACGAAAATCGAGGAAGAGGAGGCCTACTAGAGTAGCATAATAAAATGGAAACCTGATGAGTGGTAGGTATGTAGGTACCTACCAAGTAATAACATAATGAAAATAGAGTATCATAACAATACACCAAAAATGTTAATCTCTCCAAATTTTTGAGACTAACACATTTCAGTAAAATTTATTTAAACAATTTGAAGATTAATATAATTATTGATTTACCTATAGTAAAAAAATGTTAGTGGAATTCTACCAAATAAGAGAAATTAAAAAAAAATAAAAAATCGTTCTTCCACAATGTTTAACCGTTTCATTTGAGTAGGTAGGTACCTATTTTAGTTTGAAAAAAAAGTTTTCATTTTTCATTGGTTTTAGTTTAAAAAATGCTCAACTCCTCACAGGGGTGGCACCTAGTTTGAGCTTATTATACTCGATACATTTCATTATACTTAATATTTATCGTATAATAAACGATAAATATTAAGTATAATTAAATATATCAAGTATAATAAGCCGACACGAAAGCCGGTAACTCCTTCTAAAAAAGAAAACAATTGAATACGTGACGAATACGAAAACACAATTGAAACACATGTAGGTACCTACCCGAGATACAAGTTGTTTTGCTGTGATAACCTATCACGAGAGCGGGAAAACAACCTCAAACGGACGAAACAAGTCCGATGATCATTTACACCACCCTTTCGCAGTGACGACAACAGGAAAGGGTAGTGGGGGCACCGGACGTCGGAAGGAATTTCCATCCGACCTTCCTGCCGCTTCCTAAATAGGAGCCCCGCCCCCATCGAAAAGGAAACAAGCGTTCACACGCTCCTTTTGCTAGGATCGGGAGGGCGGAGCTTCCGATCCTGTTGACAGGATCGGATCGTGTAACAGGGCCTTTAGGTATAGGATATCGAAAGAAAATATCGATATTGACATCAACTGATATATCAAATGAAAAAATCGATATCGATATTATCGGATGAAAAATATCGATATCCGATATTATCGAAAAAAATAGAAATACCAAATTAAATAATATAAAAAATGTAAGCCACACATTGTTATATTGAAATTAGGTTGACATTTGGTAAGCCAAAGTCAGTAAACAGAGGAACCAAGCAGAAACAGACTTACTGGTGAGACAATGAATAAACCTCTGTTCCTTCCTTCACAGGGGGAAGAATTCTTTTTTAACTTTTATACAATTTTTTCTTTCTTTTTGAAGTTATTTGTGGGCTTTGTTCAAACTGTATTCAATTTGTTTTTTACCTATATGCATAATATTATAAAATAAAATAATTTCGAATTTTATTCAAATTGTGGTAGGTATCCAATTTGTTTTTTTACCTACGTATTACATATTTATAATCTATGAAAATAAAGTAGTTTTGAAGTTTTGTTCAAACAATATTCAGTTTGTTTTGTTCCTACCTACATGTGAAAATGAAATATCTTCATATTTGGGTACCTACATTCCTTACGTCTTCACAAGTTTAAAACCAAATTTGAGGATTTTTCTTGTTATTAAAACAACCGATAATATTGGAGGTAAATATCGATATTCCGATATTATCGAAGTGAAAATATCGATATAAAAATATAGGATATCGGAAGGAAAATATCGATGTTTCGATAATATCGATATCGATATCCCATCCCTAGTATCAGTATTCCTAAAGGTTCGTTCGGACAGACCGTTCTGAACCAGTTCTATAGAACTACGTTCTGAAAAGGGAAGGGGTGAGAACCGTTCCGAACTGAGTTCAGAACGGGTGACTGCCCGAACGCGCTTCCGACGATTCGGAACTGATAGCCTAACGGTAACTTTCGAAACCTATAACCTTTTCGTTTTCCGTCGCGTGTATGTCGCTCTCCGCTCTATTCGGTTGTAATTGTACTGTTTCTATAGTAATTCATATCTATTCTTCGTACTATTTGGTATCTGGACATATTTCATACTCGATATGGAAGGTAAGTGCGTTTTAAATTCATATATTTATAGCGTTTAGCGCCTATAGCTTCGATGAATAAGTAGGTATACTTGCTACGTTAAAAACCTTCGATATGTATACGTAAGTACAGCTTGGTACAGCTAATTTGGTAACCTACCTGTTGAGCGTAGTAAGTGGGTACCTACCTAAATTTCCCTGTTCCAATTTGTATTTCCGTACTTACTGTACGTTACTGCTGATCCTTTTCTATAGCATAACAAGGAGGTACCAACTTGGTTCCTTCTTTAAAAATGGATAAACTCCCCAAGATACTAACATTTTTATTTTATAGGTAGTGCAAATGTAGAAATAATAAAAACATCCCCCATCGATCCTTTGTGGGAACCCTGGAACAGTGGAAGTTGATACTCTAGTGTTAGGTACATAGAAGTGCGTAGTTTTATTGACACCTGTTCGTGAAATAGACATTCTTTCGCCAGAATTTTCCACTGATCGATGTAGACAAACGATATATTTGTCAAGTTCATATTTTCAGCCTTCAGCCTTCACCTCCCTAAATATTAATTAGCAATTTCCTTCAATAATCATTTAACTACTGTTAAACTATTGTTTTGATACTAACAATAACGTTTATGAAATTTTTTCAGTGCTGCAAGAATTTCTGCACTTTGAAGTAATTCCTACCAGTAGCGTTGGCGAAGAAATTCTAACAGAAGAGTTAAATGGGGGGGATAGAAGACCTCTTACTGAAGTAGCTGACAACCAAGACATCAGATCGAGCCAAGCCAGTGGCACCAGTCACCAAGAGGGAGACGCCAATGAACAAGGACACCACCTTCAATGGACAAGGTCCCAGACCCTTCAGCTACTCGACTGCTATAAAATTGTAAAAGATAAAACTGAAAAACAGATGTTAACTAAAAAAAAAAATGTGGGTAAAGGAGGCTTCCCCAAGCCAATGTGAGAACCGTTGGAAGGTTTTGGAAAGAAATTACAAAGCGTTTATAGACAACAAAAATAAAACGGGAAGAGGGAGAAAGCTTTTCGAATATGCTGAACAGATGGAGGCCATTTTTGGGAAGAAGAAAAATGTTAACCCCACCCTTCTCCTTAATTCAGACAGCGTTTCCCTCCCAACGAACTGCACGCCTATTGCTGTGGATCCTGATGAGCATAAAGAGAATCACACCTCCCCGATTACTAATCATGGTACCCCTGCAGTGAAGAAGAGGACCAGAGCGAGGTATTCAGTATCCAGGTATTCTTGACGCCTTCAGGCAAGACAAAAAACGATTTCACGACGAAATAATTGCAATTCAAAAGCAGAGGTTGGAGCTAGAGAGAGAGCGGCTGAATGAGTTGCGTGAGAACAACGAACTGTTGAGAAAAAAAAAATGTTGCTGCAATGGCCAACATCAATGAATAAACCAGTGGTTCATGAATATTTTCCGTTGGTTGACATGAAGTGTTTATATATAAACTACGTTGCTAAAGGTTTTTAGTTCTCAATTATTAGTATACTTGTATATCGTTCGGCAGTAAGTTCCAGCAAATTTTTTTATTGAGTTTAGTCAGTTTGACCTGCTACTCAACTTTCTTTGATATTTTTAGTATGTGTATCGTTTTACTGCTGTTAACCTACTGTTCAAGTTCCTTCGATATTTTTAGTATGTAAATCGTTCTAAGTGGTATGTACGGTGTGATCTTAATCTTAATGTGAATCTTAATAAAATCTTAATGTGAAATAAGATTTAATATAATTTTTTCTAAAATATTGCTCATAAAGACTGGAACGAAAGTGCCTAAACTTATATGTGAAGTGCCTAATCTTAATGTGAATCTTAATAAAATCTTAATGTGAAATAAGATTTAATATAATTTTTTCTAAAATATTGCTCATAAAGACTGGAACGAAAGTGCCTAAACTTGTATGTGATGAGTTACCTAATTACATTGATTAATGTAGTCGGTGTTTTTGTCCACTCATTGCAACCTTCCTGCTTACTACATTTCAAAATAAACTGCTCATTGGAGACAGTATACCTAGGGAAGTACAGGTGATGTTATACAATTTATTGCAAATCCCACCCCTCTGAAAACGTCTCAATCGCAACATTCTGTAGCTTGCAGCACATGAGCCTAAAGCAGTACCATGAATGAACTAATCCCAATCAATGCATACTAGCAGACATCACAACCACGTTTGGAGCTGTCTATACGCAATATTCTTTAAAAAAAAAAAAAAAAAAACCTACAGTATGTAGGTAAGGTAGAAGAAGGATAACAAAATAATGAACATTTAAATATTTATTAGTGGGAAATAGTAAAAATACATACAAAAATACACTGCCAAGGTGATGGCACAGGAGCTTCCTCGTCACAATCAGAGTGACCCATTATAAAATAGAACAGACTCGGAAGCAAAATAACATAACATTACATTACATTACATTACATTACATAACATTACATAACGTTAAATATACATATTACATAACATTACATTACATAACATAACATTACATAACATTACATGAAATATACATATTATACATAACATGACTTCCATAATACATTACGTCCATTATACATAACTAGCCTGACCGCTCGCTTCGCTCGCTATCCGAGATTCGCTGTACGCAGTATCGTGGGACCAACAAACGACGGAAAAATCCCATACCCTACCGGGTATTTGTGCCCAATTTTATCAAAATCCGTCAAGCCATTCAGGAGTTGACCATGGTCGACCATATTTCCGCTATGGTCAGGGAATTAAAAATGCGCCTACGTTCAACTTGGGAGGCTACCGGATATTGGTGCCAAATTTGGTCGATATCCGTTGAGCAATTCGGGATTCGACCATGGAGGGGCCCATGGATGCGCTAAGGTCGACCGCGGGGGTAGTCCGAAGGGTCGATCGTAGATAGAATTTCACGTAGATTACGAATACGCGATAAAAAATAGGGGTTACCATTTCAATTAACGAAGTTGACCATGGTCGACCATAGTTCCGCTATGGTCAGGGAATTAAAAATGCGACGTTGCACAACTTGGGAGCCTACTGGATATTCGTGCCAAATTTGGTCGATATCCGTCAAGCCATTCAGGAGTTGACCATGGTCGACCATAGTTCCGCTATGGTCAGGGAATTAAAAATGCGACGTTGCACAACTTGGGAGCCTACTGGATATTCGTGCCAAATTTGGTCGATATCCGTTGAGCAATTCGGGATTCGACCATGGAGGGGCCCATGGATGCGCTATGGTCGACCGCGGGGGTAGTCCGAAGGGTCGATCGTAGATAGAATTTCACGTAGATTACGAATACGCGATAAAAAATAGGGGTTACCATTTCAATTAACGAAGTTGACCATGGTCGACCATAGTTCCGCTATGGTCAGGGAATTAAAAATGCGACGTTGCACAACTTGGGAGCCTACTGGATATTCGTGCCAAATTTGGTCGATATCCGTTGAGCAATTCGGGATTCGACCATGGAGGGGCCCATGGATGCGCTATGGTCGACCGCGGGGGTAGTCCGAAGGGTCGATCGTAGATAGAATTTCACGTAGATTACGAATACGCGATAAAAAATAGGGGTTACCATTTCAATTAACGAAGTTGACCATGGTCGACCATAGTTCCGCTATGGTCAGGGAATTAAAAATGCGACGTTGCACAACTTGGGAGCCTACTGGATATTCGTGCCAAATTTGGTCGATATCCGTCGAGCCGTTTGGCCGTGCATAGAAGGACAGACAGACAGACAGAGCGCATGCGCAGGGCGAACCGCTGGCTCTATCATGTTGAAATTTATATGGGACCTTAATGGGCCCTACCCGCTTAATCCCTGAGAATTACATTGAAATTGGGTGAAATCTTTGGTTACTACGGCTGTAACAAGGAAATTGAATCTATTTCACGCCAGCGCATGCGCAGAGCGCACCGAGGGTCCGATCATGCTGAAATTCATACTGGAACTCACTAGGCCTTGTCCAAACAACCCTTGAAAATTTGAGCGAAATTGAATCAAAATTGTGAAAGTTATGCGTGTTTGTTGAATTTAACGTTAGCGCATGCGCAGGGCGTACCGCTGGATCAATCATGTTGAAATTTGTATGGGACCTCAAGGGGCCTTATCCGCACCATCCCTCAAAATTTGAGCTGAAACAATTCAAAATCGTGGAAGTTATGGCTGTAACAAGGAAATGCGGACAGACTCACAGACTCACAGACTCACAGACTCACAGATTCACAGACTCACAGACTCACAGACCGACAGACACGGAACCAAATTTGTTCAGTAGGCTTTGAAACGCAAAATGCAAGTGGAAATTTTGATTTCTGAAGACAAAAATTTTTTGGCTCACGAAAGTGAACACAAGGCTTCCGCTGCTTCGCAGACTCGGAAGCAATAACCCTATACTAATACGCTGAGAATCCTTTCCCGTCTACTCTGTCCAGTCTGGCTGTCATCCCCCTCTACCACGTCAGGCACTAACGAAGTTAGTTAGTTAGTGGCTTCATCCGAAGCCTGTGTCTGCGGATGAAGGTTCATCAGAACATTCGTCAATGATGTCCAGGAACTGGTCGTCTATAGCCAAGTTATGAAGGACGAAGCATGCACGTATGAAATGAACGATTATTTCCATATTTCTGAGCTTCAGGTGATACAGCTACCTGAATTTCTGCTTCGCCATCCCAAATGTATGTTCAATGAAAATTCTTGATGTCGAAAGTAGACGGTTAAACAATTTCTGGCGGTGAGTCAAATTCCCACGATCTTTATAGGGAGTTATCATATTGTACAGGCATGGGTACGCACTGTCTGCCAGTATAAAGAACTCTCCACATTTCTGTGTTAGGGTGTCTGATAGATTGGAATTGCGGAATGATCTTGCGTCATGTACAGATCCCGGGAATCCGACAAACACGTCTATGATTCGTCGTCGACCATCACACACAACTTGAGCCTGAAAGTAATAAAGAACAGACTGAAATAGGTTTGTATACCTACGTTTGATTCACACCTAACAGTTCTTTCGTCATTTTTTTTTTAAATACACTATTTTTTACAGCGTTTCAAAATCGCTTAAACATCGTTCAGAATGCCAACTTTTTGGGAATATAGTAAAACTCTTGACATGATTGCACTACACCCCATAAAGGCAGTAATTATACCAAAATATGTTTGGTACCTACCACAATAGCTGAACGGAGTGGGCAATTTACTCCTTTTCACAGCAGCGTCCGAATACTTTTTGCACATTCAAATCTCGCTTTTTTCCCGATTGCTATTTTTCGCTCGGCCAAGGAAGTAGAAAAAAAATCTGTAAGGCCTTTCGGCCTTACAGAATTTGCAGAATTTGCAGAAAAATGCAGAATTTACCCATGGCCCCCATTACCTTAAATGTATCTACAAGTTTTGCACGACATGGGACAAGCCCTCTGGAAATTTATGCACAGGAACCTACCTGTACAGAATAAAAGTCCTTCTGGTTGTAATAGGACTCCGGATCCTCTGACGGCTTGTCAATTCTAATGTGAGTCCCGTCGACAGATCCAATAGCACCTGCGAGAGAAAGGGATGGTTTCAATTGAATAGTTTAACACGAATATTACAAATATGTACAAAGGCATTTATAAATTAAGATACGTTACTTAGGTAATCTATATTTTACTCAAGGATTGATGTGGGATGTTTTTTACTCTTGAGAAGTGAACGTAACGAGCTGGATCCAGATCATTTTTTGATCTAAACAATGAATTTAGTAGCTAGATTTATATTCGTTTCCAAGATTTGCTGTGATCGGGGTTCAAACTGGACTGCGCACAAAACATCAAATCTATAAATCACTGGTAGGAGTTTAAAGTCTGTCGAAGCAAGAAAAGGCTGGTCAAATTGACAAAGGCAGGTCAATTTACATACCCGGGAACCCTTTCCTTGCGAAAATTCTCTCAGACGCAACCATCTCTTCATGCGTGGGCCACTTGATGACCTCGGGCGACAGGTTGCTGATGAACAAAGCAGTCTGGGTAATGATGTGTTCAAGCGTGCTGAGAGAGACGTCGAATCGGTCAGCAACGTCCCGGAACGAAGCAGTCTGATGGCCACAGTACCACAGGAAAATAATGATCCGAGACCGGGAATCAAGTTTTCCGTAAGGGCCGGCTTGGTAAGTTGCATTGGCAGATTGGTCGTAACAAGCTACTAAGCCGTCAACAACTCTCCTGCTAACCCGGAAATGTTCTAAAAACTCTAATTCATTCATTTGAGGCACAATTTCCTCCAAGTACCCTTCATTCTTCGGGGGCTGGCGAGTGTGTAAGGCAAGAAACACTTCATCGTCATCATCTAGTTCCTCGATCTCGCTAAGAGTAAGGCTTTCATTGACGTCCATAGCAATTGCAGCAACGAAAAAAAAGAAAAAAAACGAATTTAAAAAAACGAAAATGAAGAGGGTCAATAAACAGAACAACTAACAAACATGAGGAATAAATCGGGGAATGAGGGCGGAGCTAAGGTGAAAACATTTAAGTGCGCATGTGCCGAACCAACAGTTCTAAAAAAAATCTCGAACCGGCAGAACGCGTTCTGAACGATTCAGAACGGTCTGTCCGAACACCGGACTATCCGTTCTGAACGAGTTCTGTGTCTGTCCGAACGCACAAAAAGGGGCGTGTCCTACTTAGAACGGTTCAGAACGGTCTGTCCGAACGAACCTCAAGCTTCGTTCTCAGTGTGCGTTCTGCCAGTTCCGAACGGTTCTGGGCAAGCGCAGTCGAGTTTTGTCGTTCGCAGTGCCAGAACGCCCAGTTCCGGAACGCCGAGTTCTGCGTTCGCAGTGTTTTGCGAATCCAGTTCCGAACGGTTCTGACAGTCCCCGATTTTTTTCGGAACTGTCAGAACTGGAACTCAAGAACGTAGGTGACGCATGCGTTCCACTTCCAGTTCTGAAATCGTTCGCAGTGCAGAACGCGGTTCCTCAAGTTCCGGAACGCCCCGGGATTTTCCGTTCCAGTTCTTATGAGTTCGAGAACTGTCAGAACGCCCACTAAGAACGAAGCTCTAGGCGCTTGGCCTCTGCCATTATTGCTTCCGAGTCTGCGAAGCAGCGGAAGCCTTGTGTTCACTTTCGTGAGCCAAAAAATTTTTGTCTTCAGAAATCAAAATTTCCACTTGCATTTTGCGTTTCAAAGCCTACTGAACAAATTTGGTTCCGTGTCTGTCGGTCTGTGAGTCTGTGAGTCTGTGAATCTGTGAGTCTGTGAGTCTGTCCGCATTTCCTTGTTACAGCCATAACTTCCACGATTTTGAATTGATTCAGCTCAAATTTTGAGGGATGGTGCGGATAAGGCCCCTTGAGGTCCCATACAAATTTCAACATGATTGATCCAGCGGTACGCCCTGCGCATGCGCTAACGTTAAATTCAACAAACACGCATAACTTTCACAATTTTGATTCAATTTCGCTCAAATTTTCAAGGGTTGTTTGGACAAGGCCTAATGAGTTCCAGTATGAATTTCAGCATGATCGGACCCTCGGTGCGCTCTGCGCATGCGCTGGCGTGAAATAGATTCAATTTCCTTGTTACAGCCGTAGTAACCAAAGATTTCACCCAATTTCAATGTAATTCTCAGGGATTAAGCGGGTAGGGCCCATTGAGGTCCCATATAAATTTCAACATGATAGAGCCAGCGGTTCGCCCTGCGCATGCGCTCTGTCTGTCTGTCTGTCCTTCTATGCACGGCCAAACGGCTCGACGGATATCGACCAAATTTGGCACGAATATCCAGTAGGCTCCCAAGTTGTGCAACGTCGCATTTTCAATTCCCTGACCATAGCGGAACTATGGTCGACCATGGTCAACTCCTGAATGGCTTGACGGATATCGACCAAATTTGGCACGAATATCCAGTAGGCTCCCAAGTTGTGCAACGTCGCATTTTTAATTCCCTGACCATAGCGGAACTATGGTCGACCATGGTCAACTCCTGAATGGCTTGATGGATATCGACCAAATTTGGCACGAATATCCAGTAGGCTCCCAAGTTGTGCAACGTCGCATTTTTAATTCCCTGACCATAGCGGAACTATGGTCGACCATGGTCAACTTCGTTAATTGAAATGGTAACCCCTATTTTTTATCGCGTATTCGTAATCTACGTGAAATTCTATCTACGATCGACCCTTCGGACTACCCCCACGGTCGACCATAGCGCATCCATGGGCCCCTCCATGGTCGAATCCCGAATTGCTCAACGGATATCGACCAAATTTGGCACGAATATCCAGTAGGCTCCCAAGTTGTGCAACGTCACATTTTTAATTCCCTGACCATAGCGGAACTATGGTCGACCATGGTCAACTCCTGAATGGATTGACGGATATCGACCAAATTTGGCACGAATATCCAGTAGGCTCCCAAGTTGTGCAACGTCGCATTTTTAATTCCCTGACCATAGCGGAACTATGGTCGACCATGGTCAACTTCGTTAATTGAAATGGTAACCCCTATTTTTTATCGCGTATTCGTAATCTACGTGAAATTCTATCTACGATCGACCCTCCGGACTACCCCCGCGGTCGACCTTAGCGCATCCATGGGCCCCTCCATGGTCGAATCCCGAATTGCTCAACGGATATCGACCAAATTTGGCACCAATATCCGGTAGCCTCTCAAGTTGAACGTAGGCGCATTTTTAATTCCCTGACCATAGCGGAAATATGGTCGACCATGGTCAACTCCTGAATGGCTTGACGGATTTTGATAAAATTGGGCACAAATACCCGGTAGGGTATGGGATTTTTCCGTCGTTTGTTGGTTCCACGATACTGCGTACAGCGAATCTCGGATAGCGAGCGAAGCGAGCGGTCAGGCTAGTTATGTATAATGGACGTAATGTATTATGGAAGTCATGTTATGTATAATATGTATATTTCATGTAATGTTATGTAATGTTATGTTATGTAATGTAATGTTATGTAATATGTATATTTAACGTTATGTAATGTTATGTAATGTAATGTAATGTAATGTAATGTAATGTTATGTTATGTTATGTTATTTTGGTTCCGGGTCTGTTCTATTTTATAATGGGTCACTCTGATTGTGACGAGGAAGCTCCTGTGCCATCACCTTGGCAGTGTATTTGTGATTTGATCTTACCAACCAAATCTTTGTTTCCAGTGTTAGTGTTCTCCTTCTTTTTCTTCTCCTCCTTTTTTTTTGGTAGTTATGTATGCAATACAAATTATATGCTGAGTGCATAACCCCTCAACAATTAGCTCCACTTTGAACCCTCACGAAATCCACAATTTTCTACCAATATCTCTCTAATTTTTATCGTGTGTTTTCCAAACTATCCTCAATCGTTGACCTAAATTTGAAATCAATTGCTTCAATCGATCTTCTGCAAGATCCGTTTTAAAATTTCCCGTTGGGTTTCGTTGGGTATAAACCGGGGCAAGTGGAAACAAGGCCTAATTCTGTGCTGAATTGATAGGAAAATGAACGGGGCAAGTGGCAATGAAAAAGCGCAAGAAAAATACACCAGAAAAAATTATCTTTATTTTAAAATGTCTTGTTGTGTGAGAAAAATGGAATTTTTAAAAGCCCACATCAACCTTCTCTTTACTCCAAGGCTCTTCAACAACCAATGAACTATTAATAGGTAACACTGAAAAACGTATGAAATATATAAGCTTAGGAACAGAATGGAGAAAAACTAGAACAGTTTGAGATTTTGAGCCGTTCTCAAGCTAGTAAATGTATCACATAGGTACAAAAATAGGGACTTCGAAGTAACTTTCAAGTAGGTATGAACGAACTTGGCTAATAATACCCAAGAATCGACAATAGGTAAACTGCACAAAGCAGTAAATTTATACTTAAAACAGAGAACAGTAAAAGTAGGCTTAGAAAATAAGTATGAACAACAATAATTTAACAGTCGAGACAAAACACTCAACATAAGTATCAGAAAAATTATGGATCTTTAGGATTTTGTTGATAGGTAGGTTTTGTTGATAGGTTTGCAACTTCAACAAACGTTGAAGTAGTATTGATGGGCAAATGATTACACAACGGTTCATTGTACTATCTACGTCGAAGGGGAACCTACAAAGGTGTTTTCTCACCTCCACCTCGTTGTTATATTCTTCATACCTCGTAGGGTAGCTATTTAGTAGAGTTACTGCCCATGATAAAGGTCTCGTAAACACCTTACTAAGTCTGAGGATGGGCAAGGAGAAAATAAATTAGCTCTCGCCACCCCGCAGAGCGACTCTAAACTTGGAAAACACACAAATACATCTTAGACCTCCTTGATCCAAGATTCGGCCGCAACTGGACGATTCATCTCACTATCAAGAGCCCCAGCAAGGGGGAATTCATTGCTGCAGCATATTCTGGCCGCAGCAACTTTCAACAAAGGAAGATCCGTTGAGTAACATCCAAAAGAACTGAAATTGTTGTATACGATTTTGCGAGTTGCAGAGATTGCAAGTTGATCCGATATTGAAACTCATAATTACCATCTTAGGGATAACCCGAATAATCGCCTGACAGTTTAAACAAAATCGCAAAACCAAAAGAAATTCGTGGGAGTTGGGAAAGTTTTAAGGATTTTAACGCGCATAGCCCAGGTTGCTGTTGTCAGCTGCAAAGTTCCTCAGAGTCCACATAAATTTAATACCAGGCTAAGCTGAACAATCCCTAAAAATTCATCAAAATGGGATGAAAATTGTGGGGTGTCAGGGATGCAGTTGTCCACCCCTGGCGTATACTGAATGTCCGCCGTGTTATGTGTGATGAAGTCCAATTGCCGAAGGCGGCAGGGGGCGGCTGATTTCCGTGTCTGAAGGAGGGCGTGGGTGAGGGGTTTGTGATTGGTGATGACAGAGGGCCCTCTACCAAGTCGCAAAAGTGCTTGATGGTTTTGTAGATGGCAAGGCGTTCCCTGTCGAACGTCGAGTATTTCTTCTGAGTATCTGAGAATGTTTTAGAGAGGGTTATTCAGACCATATTCCGTCATGGTTTCAAACCTCAAATACCATGCTGTTCTACAGTACTTTAAAAGTTTTGAGTCCCCCACATTTAGTATGACTTCCAGCCGAGTATGCTTCTGGCCCGCTCGTCATTTGACCGACCCACCCTCGACTTGTGACTTCTCTCTCGACTCTCTCTCTCTCTCTCGCCCTCTCTCTTCTACCTTTCCTTGCACTCGCTCTGGTGAAAACTGTGCGTAGCTCTCCTACTTTCTGGTATCTGTTTTGGTGAAAACCGCGGGATACCTCCTTCTCCTCTGGCACCTGCTGTGGTGAAAACCGCGGGGGTACTAGCCTCCACCTTCCAGGCGTCTGCTGTGGTGGGACGCCTCCTTCTCTCTAACACCTGCTGTGGTGAAAACCGCAGGGTGTTAGCCTCCATCTTCCCGGTGTCTGCTGTGGTGAAAACCGCGGGACACCCTCCTCTCCTCTAGTATTGCTCTGGTGAAAACCGCGGGGTAATAGCCTCCACATCACGGGCGCCTGCTGTGGTGGAAACCGTGGGGAGCTAACCTTCCCTTCAACTAACGCCTGCTGTGGTGAAAACCGCGGGGTGCTAGCAATAGACTCCTATGAAGCACATCCTTCCTCATCCAACCTCTCACCTCACCATAACCTCTCCTCATCCAACTCACCCGCCATGTCGTAAGCCGACCACACTGGCTCACGACAGCTGGGGTGAGAAAATCAACTTGATAAAAAACTGCAGCCCCCTACATGGCTATATAAAAATCTCCATACCTGCGCCGCATACTCGTAGCACAAATTGAATCGCAAACTGCCTCAAATACTTCCATCTTTTCAGGGAAACCTTCTGATGAGAAATAAAGGGCTTCCACTTATACTGGTTACATCAAGCCTCGCAGTCGAGCTTTTCCAGTGTGAGGAGTGAATGTGTGGGTGGATGGGGGGGGGGGGGGTGGTCACGGATTTTAGTAATGCACCATCGGGGGCAATCCAATATTCGGTTATCTCTTGAACGGGTCAACCGATTTTCAATCTGTAAAATGTTCTGTAATCGTTATGAACAACCTCAAGTGGCGACATTCAGTTTTGAATTTTAAAAATTTTTTCATGGAGTTCCCGAAATTTTTCTACTTAATTTCGATTTTTTTTTAAAAAGCAACTAATACTTTTGTAGCAAAAAAATCGAAGAACCCAAATCCGTTCTCAGATTGAAAATCGGATCATTAGATCGAACGGCATCTGTGAAAATCACTATAACAATAGGGGCTTATTGTTAGCCCTGCAATCCTCTGGGGGGGCTCCACCCCTAGGCTGGTGCGACGTTGCACTTCTACTTCCACCTGGCGAGAGTCTACCAGGGACCCTGGGGGTCCTGGGGAAGTTTTCCAGAACCAGGGGTCTGGGGAGTTGGTGGATGTCCGGGTTCATTATATCTAATAGCTGGCGGTTTTTCAACAAGGTAAACCGACATTTCTGATCTTATGCCGTCGAATTATTCTCATCATTATTGGAAATACGCTGGCCGACAGGCAGGAAATACAGGAAGCTATCAGGGGAGAAAGATGAGATTGATGTAAGTTATTTATTTTTATTATGGTTATTGTCATTTTAACCCCCTCCCACCCAAAGGGTTTTTGGTTTATTCTTGTTATTTTTATTATATTTTTCGTTGTTATGATTTAATTTCTTCTTGTTATTGTTATTACGATTATTAAACATTTTTATTGTTATTATCGTTATAGCATGCATTTTTTATTGTTATTGACATTCACAAAAAGTGTAACTTGTTATCGTTGTTTTATTTATTTTCGTTATTGTTGTCGAAGTTTTTAAAACATCTAAAAAAATTTTATTCTTGCTACCTTTTTTTTTGTTCATACTGTCTTCCAAAATATTTTTTTAATTAAAGTAAAAACGCTGCAAATTATTATATAACGGTTTATTATTTACCTGTATAGATGCCCCTTCTTCGTAGCTCACTGTTTTCTGTGGTCCATACTTACCCTCGAGCTCCCCCCAGTAAAGCACTAAACCGAGTAGTGGCGAGTAGTGGATTCGGCCCGGGAATTACAGTTTCATAAAAATGCGCGGGATTCAATAATTCAATCATTAATAATTTGTTGTTATTCATGAAGCGTAACGTTTGTTAAAGTTGCAAGAGAAATGAAATAATATCTTCAAATGAAATAACATCACAGGACAACCAGCTCGACTTCATACAGCCATGCGTGCACGGAGAGAAATTTCGAGCCTTTTCTCTGGCAAAATCGATTTTTTGTCGCGGGTAAAATGCTTCAACCGATGCTTTTATTTCTTATCAGTAGATTTTTGTCACGGTTAGTTGAATAAAAGTGTCGGTTGAAGCGTTTTACCCGAGACATTAAATATTTATTCTACCCGCTACCTAAATCCACGTTACCCGACCAAAAAATGCACCTACCCGTCATCTTAAATTAGTATTTATGGTCATTAAACGTGTCGGTTGGAGCATTAAGGTCAAGGGCAACCTATTTTTTCTCCCAGATGGTTTGCATTAATGTGTCGGGTAAACCCCAATATTTATCGAGGGTAAACCTATTTAATAAGAGGGGTGACGTATTAAAAGTGGCGGTTAATCTATTAAAAGTAGCGGTGAAATTTAATTTTCATCTCGCAAAGCTACTTTTTGGTGCCGGCTGAAACTAATGAAAGAGAAGTGTGATATATTAAAAGTGGCGGGTACCATATTTACAGTGCCGGTTAAACCTAATTTTTTTCATCGGATAGCCACTTTTTGGTGCCGGTTGAAACTATTAGAAGTGGCGGGTGATATATTAAAAGTGGAGGGTATCATAATATTAAAAGTGGCGGGTAAACCTAATTTTCGTCTCTGGCAGCTGCTTTTTAGTGCAGGATAAACCTATTAAAAGTGGAGGGTATCCTATTTAAAGTGGCGGATAAACCTAATTTTTGTCTCTGCCAGCTGCTTTCTAGTGCAGGATAAACCTATTAAAAGTGGAGGGTATCCTATTTAAAGTGGAGGGTAATTTCACCCTGAGCAGTTTTTGTGCATGGCAGTTCTGACCGGCACTTAAATCCCGCAGGATTTCGGTGCAGGGTAAATCTATCCTACACTCCTATTCATGCACCCATCGTTTACCCGTCATTTAATCCCTGTACAATATCGGTATCGGGTAGTTCAATATTTGTGCCGGATACTTGCAGTCCCATCCCAATTATGGTACCGGGTGAGTTGAAATGAAGAAAATTTAAAATTTTCGAAATTTCAACGCACCCATCACCGTAAGTAAGACGTGACTGCACTGCTCAGCACACGAGAGAACCAAGTGATGCCGACAAGTGAACAGAGAAAATGACAAAGAGCAAACAAATGTGTATCACAAACAGGAAAACCAATGGTCCAAAAAGGCAGTGCAAATTTGACATACAAAACAGTTAACACTAAATTGAAAGTGGTGAGAAGTACGAATGAAATAAATATAATGGTGATGTAACAATGCTGCTACGGGTTGCTCAGAGTAAAGTGTACCAGGAAATTAAGTGAATAGAATAAAGGTGTAAATTTAGGACAACCTATCGTACGACCTGATCACGCCATCAAAAAAAGTTGTGCAACGGAAAAATTGCGCTACTCAGAACTAGATACCATTGCATGTAAAAAAAAAAGTTCCTCTGAAAGGACCGATAGGAAAGTCTACCTGAATTAAATGAAAACCAATTTTGAACATGTACAAATTATTAAAGCTTTTCTTAAGATAAATACATTGCACTGTGTAAAGTGTTATAAAAACCTATTTTGTTGTAAATTTGTCTTCCCGATAATATTGCGTCGTTAAAAGTTAAACGTCGCGTAGAACGAATAAAATAACCGACCATTTGTTTTCGTTTCCCTAATTTTGGTTTATTATTCTGTGAATAATACACCTATGTATTCGCTCAGCAAAAATTTTTTATAACACCCCCTCAAACTTTTTTCTTTTACGTTTCAAGGTGCATAGATTCCAAAAATGCAATGTCCGTCCGCCGTACGCCGTCCGCCGTCCGCCGTACGCCGTCCGCCGTCCGCCGTATCACGTGTACAGGCTTCATTTTCGGTCTAAAAAAATCGTTCTTTCGCACACATGCTCCATTTGGGCCCTAGTTGTGTCCCGAAACTTTTCAGCCCGATCGGAATATACCCAGGGGTGTTATGAGTGAAAATGTGTGTAAAAATAGGTACTTTTTACGTTTTAGCAACATATTGGTAACATGATCTTCTGAGATATCGTTTTCTATGTTTTTGGGGACGAGAAGACCGAATATGAAGTCGATTTTGACCAAAGAGTGGAAAATTGAGTTCTACCAAATGTTCAGCTCCCAGAATTGATTTTTTATGAGTGAAAAACCTGGGAAATCGTCTGAAATCACCATCAGTTTGTATAATAACACTGGAAAAAGTGTCAAGACGTGGTTCAGGACGATTAAATGGCACTACCAATGATCAAAGATAGTTTTAAAAAAAAAGAAAAAAAAGAGCGTACCTAATTTGTGTTTTGGGGGCCAAAATTAATGGAAACCATCAGAAGTAGCTATTTCGATTATTACGCATGAAAGAAACAATTAATGAACAGCCAACCTTTCTGTAGGTATGTCCAATAGAATAATAAACCCATGTGACAAGGACTTTGCAGCGTTTTTTTCCTGACGATCGTCCATACATTTCGCAACCTATTTACATCTTTCAAAAAAGGCTAATAATAATAATGAAGATTAAATGTTAACTATACAATAAAAATGATGATCATTTTGCAACATATTTACATATCTAGGAACGTACTGTTCTACATGTACAATCAACATGGAAATTTGCACGCTAAGGCTAATATAATAATAATGATGATAATATTAACTACACAATATAAATGACGATAATTTTGCAACCTATTTACATATTTAGGAACGTACTGTTCTCCTACATTTACGTTCAACACGGAAATTTGCACGCTATTAACTTATGTACATAGACACAGCGTCGTCATTACATTTCGGCATATTTACATGCTGTTGCGACTAGTTACATACAAACGGTTACTACGGACTAGTTACATAGATTTTTTCAAAATTTTGGTAATTTTGAAAAAAACTTGGTCTCCTCCAATGGTATCAACGCAAACCACATCATAAGGACGAAAAGCGAGGCTGTCAGCAGAGGTAATAGTTTTACATAAAATTAATACAGGTACCTAGTTAAGTAACAGCACAGAGCCAATGTGTCACACCGAGTCAAAACGCGGAAACAAAAAATTATAGACTGGTTATGAAGTAGGAGCACAGACCGAACGTTTCACAACAGTCAAAAACGTGGATGATAGCTACCCTCCGCCAGGGGGCCTTATATAGAATCGGAAGAGTGGGGGCTTCCCCTACCTGGGACAAACGTCTCTAGCCGAGACATTACTTCGTTTGCCCGCTACTTTTTTTCTAGACCCGCCACCTAAATTATTTTGCCCGATCACTTTAAATAATTTTTGTCCCTGATGAAATAATTGTGGTGTGGGGTGATGGAATAAATGTCGCGGATGATCGAATGGCAGTTGCGGGTAGCACCTGTTATCTGCCCGCTACCACAATACCTTCCCGTCACCATAAATAAACGAACTTAAATGCCCCATTTTGCCATTTTCGTACATCACGAAATAATGATGTTTGCTAGCCACTTTCGTTGAAGTGAGAGGCACAATAAATTGGATTGTTCATTGTTGCCAACGAAAAATGATTATTTTGGGTCGATTTTGTACCTACGTAATGGTTACTGCGCAGTTGTTGCAAATTATGCAACACTTATATGAAATGTACCTAACTGCTTTCGTACGTCACGAAATAATGAAGCATCCTAGCCACAGAGGCACAGTACATTGGACTGATCTCGTACAGATGACGCTAATCGACAATATTTATGCAGCATATGAATGTAAACATGTTCTCAGAAGAATAATTTTTACACCTTATTCCGAAGACATTTCTACGGAGAACGAAATTTCCCCTGCTTTTTCAGTCACTCTACTTCATACATAGCTCCGTTTTAACACAGTTAATTCCACAGAAGTGTGTCTATCGGACACTTAGTGCGAACCCTATACACCATACATGCAGTTCCTTATTGACATACAAACGTTTCAAACATTTATTGGCACTATCCACCTATCCTCGATTTGCTGACAAAGCAAACGCTGAAAGCGAAGAGCACACATAAATAAATGATGAATCTCTTATCACTGTTTCACTATGTTGGTATAATATAGCTGCAGTGATGAGGTGCTTTCGCCATTAATATCGACTGGATTCACTTCTGTCCACTTGATTCCTTCAAAAGACATATTAACGGAATCGAGCAACGACTATCATCATCGGATTTGCCTCTTTTTGCTTCAGGCTCACCTGAAGCAAAAAACAAAACTATTGCTTGGCAACAACATCAGGATGTTGAAATTTCCGTGTCGGGTACATCACCCTTCACTTTATTCTACTACCAGGCATTTTAAATAAACTACCCGCGACTTTATTTATGTTATCCGACACTTAATTGATAAACCCTTTTATGTAACGGGTAAATCGTTTTCCGTGTCGGGTAGTTCAGCTGATAATAATCAGTATTCAAACTTCATTATGGATTATTCATATTAAATAATATTCAGAGTGCATTCGAATATGGCTTCACGTTTCCACAATCTTCTTTTCCAGAGTATACTGTCCAGTAATATACCAACGCAGTTGTAATACAAAGGCAGGTCGACAGTCTTTCTCAAGTCCTGTCAACAACCTCAAGATTTTCTCTCGAATATTGACCACATAAAGCTATTTTAGTGTGTGATGAATTTAAATTTATCATCACGGTGGCGTGAAGGAGTAAGTAGAGAAGAGCGAGGGAATTTCACCTAGGCGGCGGTAATCCACCGATGTAGGTGAGAGGAAGGAAGTTCACCTAGGCGGCGGTGATCCACCGATGTAGGTGAGTGGAAGGAATCTCGTCTAGGCGGCGGTAATCCACCGATGTAGGCGAGAGGAAGGAAATTCACCTAGGCGGCGGTGATCCACCGATGTAGGTGAAGGAAGGTGCTTGTCTAGGCGGCGGATATCCACCGATGTAGACAAGGGGAAAAGGTAGGAGGTAAATTCCCAGAGCGGCGGATTCCACCAGGCATCTGGGAGGAGGAAGGTAGGAGAGAGAGAAGAGAGAGCTGGTTAGAGGAAGTGTCGAATGAAGCTAAAGCTCCAGGATCCAGGGTTATATAGGACTTGGAGGCCTCTCCCTCCAGCTCCCTGTTGGGAGCTGGTAGTGGGGCTCCAGGTTGTGTCCCCTGGATTCTGTTGCCTGTCTCCCCACTCAGATGTTTATTAGCGGAAGGTAAGTTTTACATACGAATATTGGTGAGAGCTTTAAGGTTGCTAGTGGAGTGTTCCCGGGAGGGACTCACGACAGAGGTCCCCCCAGTTCGAACCAATGTTTGAGATAGCTGAAGGCTCAAGGTGACAGGGGCTGAGGGCTGCGGAAACAAGAGGGGAGCTGAAGGCGCAAGTTGACAGAAGCTGAAGGCTGAAGCAAACAATTGAAGTGCTGAAGGCAGAAGTGTGACCGGTGGTGACTTAATCCTAGGGTTTATATATAGATAGCTTGACATAGAGTACATAGTAAGTAAGACGTAAGTAGTAAGACATAGGAAGTAGTAAGAAGTAGTAAGTAGGATGATAGCATGACAAAATTGATGAAGGGACAAGTAGTGGAGGAATATGTACAATGGTGATGAGGATAATGATGACGATGAGTAGAGTAATATGTACAAAAGTTTACAAACTAGTTACATTGGTATTTACATGGTATTTACATTGGTATTTACATTGGCATTTACAATTTGTATTTACAGTTGTATTTACATGGTCGGAAACTTCGGTGTGTACGAATTTTGTAGGGGAGACAGATTGGAGCGGGGTTGTGAAATCCGCCGTTCCCTGGGTGTGGGTTGTGTGTGGTGAGGTGTAGTGAGCGTGTGGGTGGAGTGAAGTGTTTGATTGGGGCGTGGGGGAAGGCGTGGATGGTGCCCGCTGCGACGTGGTGGCCACGGCGGGGCTGTTAGGTTCGGTACAGTGCGTGTGGGTTAATGAAACACAAGCACTGTCCCGAAATCTCAAGGCCCCGCCGTGATTGCTCAGAGCGGGGCGGGGGACTTGGCCGCCGGGACGCGGGGAGTGTAGGGACGCTCCCGTCGTCTGTTGCGCCGCCCGGACCGTGTCGTCCCGGCGGAAGCTATTGCGGATATCCCCGGCGGAGGAGGGGGAAGAGGGGGTGTTGTGGTACTGATGGGTTGGGGTGTGGGTGGTGGGTAATTTAAAATTGGGGGGTCGAAGATTGAAAATGGTGGGGCAGCAAGAGGGGTTTGAAATTTGGGGGGCGGGGAATCGTTTAAGACGGGGGGATTGACATTTTGAAGGGGCGGTGGGGGTGGCATGAGGAGGGTGAGGCGAAATTCGTGGAGGAGCGGGGCCATGAGGGGGTCGATCGGGATGTAGGGAGGGTGTACCCCGGTGGCTTGCGCTGCGCGAAATTCGCGCAGTATGCGCCACTGGGGGTACTTCCACCGCCGGGGCCGGGGAGGTAAACCGGAAATCCTTCGCGGTAAAAATGTAAGCGATGGAGTTGGTCCGGGCGAAGGGGGTAGGGGGGAGAGCGGGTCCGGGACGTAAACGTCCCGGAGTATGGCCGCCATTTCCGGATCCGAATCGAAATCCGGAAACGGCGACGGGGGAGACTGTTGAGGTGGAGAGCGATGTTCCATGGCTAACAGACGGCGGGAGACTGATAGCTGATGTTGTTTGAGGGAGAACAGGGGCGGGTTTGCAGCGGGCGAAAGGGACGGTGTGGGGTTTCCCGTCCATTAGCAGGGTCGCGGTGGTCGGTGTTGTGCGGATGACTTGAAAGGGCCCGGCATAAAGGGGCTGAAAGGTTTTATGCATGCCGGGCTCTTTCAAGTACATGTGCGTGGAAGTGTAAAAGCGTTTGGGGTAAGTGGTGTCGTTTGTCGGTATTGAGGTGTGTAACGGTTCCCTGTTAATGGACGGGGTGTTGTGTGGAGGGAAAATGTCGGCCGGTAAACGAATGGGGTCTCGGAAAGCGTGTTGTGCGGGACTGGTGTTGTCTGAAGGACGGGCGGAAGTGCGGAGGCTAAGTAAGACGTAGGGGAGGGTTTTGGTCCATGAGGGAGATGTGGCTGATGTGGAGATGGCTTGCTTGAGGACCGAGTGCCACCGCTCTATTTTCCCGTTGGATTGGGGGTGATAAGGAGTGGTGCGGATTTTCTGAATCCCGAGGGAACGGAGCAGGTCGGCAAAGTGGGCTGATTCAAACTGCCTCCCCTGATCGACCGTGAGTGTCCGCGGACAGCCGTAGCGGCTGATCCATTGATTGAGGAAGGCCGCGGCGACGGCGTCCGCGGTAATGTGGGCGAGTGGGATACACTCAACCCAATTGGTCGCACGGTCGATCATGGTGAGGCAGTACCTCTTCCCCTCGGAGGGGGGAAGAGGGCCGACCAGATCCAAGTGGACATGTTCCCACGGGAGGGAGTCGGGGATGGGTTGAGGAGGTACATGGGGGTGAGCCGAGACCTTAAATTGCTGGCACTTCTGGCACCCTAGAACCCAGGTACGGATATCCGTGTTCATATGGGGCCAGAAGTACCGCGTTTTGATGAGATCCCGGCTCGCCCGAATGCCGGGATGATGGAGGGAGTGGTAATGGAGGAACAACTGCCTCCTCAGCTCCGGCGGGACGTACGGGCGCGGTGAATCGGCCGATACGTCGCACCAGAGATCGAGGGGAGGCAGTTGTTCCAATTTGGAGGCGGAGATGAGGTTGGAGAGTGCGGGGTCGGAAGTTTGATTTTGGTGATGTTTGAGGGTTTGTGGGGAAGGAAAGGGCAGTAACTCCGCCACCGGCGCAGGGGTGGGGCGGGAGAGGGCGTCGGCGACGCAGTTGTCGGCCCCCGGCAAATAACGAATATCGGACGTAAATTGTCCGATAAATTCGAGTTGCCGGAGGCGACGGGGGGAGGCTGATTTACGGTTTTGGAGGAGTGCATGTGTGAGGGGCTTATGATCGGTGATGACAGAGAACTGCCTGCCCTCCACGAAGTCATGGAAGTGTTTGATGGCTTCGTGGATGGCGAGGAGTTCTCTGTCAAAGGTGGAGTAATTTTTTTGCGTGGGGGACAGAGTTTTTGAGAAGAAGCCGAGGGGTTGGGGGGTGGCGCCGGTGTGTTGGTGGAGTACTGCCCCAATGGCCCAGTCGGACGCATCAGTGGTGATGGAGAGGGGGGCATGGGGATCGGGATGGGCCAATAGAGCGGCGTCTACTAGGTCCTGTTTGCATTTTTGAAAGGAGGTTGTGAGGGCGGGGGTCCAGGAAATGGGGCGGTTATCGTTTTTCTTGGCCGGCTGTGGGATAGCGTGTATGAGTGGTTGTTGGTGTTGTGCTGCGTTTGTGAGATGTGTGCCGAGGGGCGGCGCTGGGGTTTGTACTGGAGGAGAAGGTGTTCAAATTGGGTGGGGGGGGCGATCGACAGCATGGATAAACCCGGGGATGGGTTTTTGGGTGGAGGGGTCGAGCAGGCGCGCGTTACGGACGTCAACCTGGAGGCCGAAATAAGCGAGGAAGTCGGCCCCCAGGATTGCTTTCTCTACGTCTGCCACGGTAAATTCCCACTCGTACGCGAGCCCGCTCATATGGATTGATGAGCGGTACGTCCCGTACGAGGGGATGGTGGTACCGTTGGCGGCGTAGAGGAGTTGCCGGTAACAACGCGCCTGTCGCCGGAGAATGTTATTAGGGAAGATGGAGAGCGCCGCCCCTGTGTCGACGAGGAACGGGACATTAGTTTTAGAACATTTGAGGAACAGGCGTTGGTGAGCTGGGGCGGAGTGCGGCAAAATGGCTGAGGTGTTGGGGTCTGTCGGATGGGAGGGGCTTGTTTCGTCCGAGGTGATGGGCGGGTGCGATGGTGGTGGTTGGTCCCCCGCGAAGGAGACACGGGGTGATCTTTTGCCGTTCCGGGGAGGGGGAACGGTAGCGGCGGCGTGAGTGGCGGCCGGAGAGGTGGTTGCCCTGGAGGCGGGCTTGGAGGGGCCGTTCCGGGGTGGGGGAACGGTAGCGGCGGCGTGAGTGGCGGCCGGAAGGGTGGCCGCCCTGGAGGTGGGCTTGGAGGGGCCGTTCCGGGGTGGGGGAACGGTAGCGGCGGCGAGAGTGGCGGCCGGAAGGTTGGCTGCCCTGGAGGCGGGCTTGGAGGGGCCGTTCCGGGGTGGGGGAACGGTAGCGGCGGCGTGAGTGGCGGCCGGAAGGTTGGCTGCCCTGGAGGCGGGCTTGGGGGGGCTGACCCGGGGTGGGGGGTCAGTTGATGGAGAGGTGCTGGTTTTGGCGGCGCCGGCGGGTGTGGCTGGTAGGTTGGCAGCCGTGGCGGCGGCGTAGGAGGGGTAGCGAGGCTTTGCGGTGGTGGTGTGAATGCGGGCGGGGAGGGGTTGGATGTGGTCCCCCCCGTGTTGGCGAGGAGGGGGGCCCACCGGACTTACCGGCGGGCGTCCGCGTTTCCCTGCTTGGAGATGTAGGAGCAGGGGGGCTGGCATTTGCGGGCCTCCCCACCGAAGTTGACATGATAAAAACATCGGTGGGGGGGATCCGCTGGGAGGTAGGTCCTGGTGGGGCGCGTGGAGGTGGAGTTGGCTGCCGCGGCTGGGGACCTCCCCCTTCGTTGCTGAGTGGGCGATCTGTTGCGGCGGTCGGGCGAGCGCTGGCGTCGGTGGTCGGCGGAGGGGGTTGGCCGGCGCTCGACGGAGAGGGAGCGGCGCCGGTGGAGGGAGGGGGGCCGGCGGCGCTCTTGTGACGGCGTCCGGTCCCTGCGCGGGGTGGGGGTGCGGGGCGCGGCGACTTCCGTGACGCCGGCGGCTGCGGTGAGGTCGTGTACTGTGTCGGCGAGACGCAGTAGCGGCTCGTCCGGGCCGTCGAGGTAGCCGGCGAGCGCCATCTGCATGGGGTGGGGAAGGGCCCGCAGCCAGAAGGTCCGTGCGATGTCGGCCGTCATTACGTCGTGCAGCTGATGACGTAAGCGACGGTAGAGGTGGGAGGGCTTCAGATCGCCGAGATGTTGAGGTTGAGAGAGCGCTGCGACACGTGCGATCTTGGAAGGCTGGTATAGTGTGACGAGGCGGTTGCGGAGGTCGTCGTAGGCGGCCGTGGCGTCGGGGGAGATGTCTGATGTCTGCAGGAGGATCTCATACGGGAGTAGAGATATGATGCGGGAGTAACGGGTACGCTGGCTGCGGATGTTGGCGGCCGAAAACGCAGCGTCGACCTGGAAGAACCAGAGCGCGGGGTCGTGCGTGTAGAAGGGGGGCAGCGACAGCGGGAACGACGCAGAGGCCGTCGTGACGTCGGCGGCGGCGTGTGCGGCAGCCGCAGCGGCGGCGGCAGCGGCGGCGGCGGATGCGGAAGAGCCGGGTGGTGAGAGGCTGGTGAAGGGGTTGTCGGTAGCGTCAGATGTCGCAGCGGTCGGCGGCTGCAGCAGGGATGGCCGGAGGAGCGGCGGCGTCGGCGAGTTCGGGTCCATGGTTGAGGTCTGTAATCAATATTCAAATTGGGTGAGTTTTTGAATTTTTTAAATTCACAATTTGCGGCAGCGGAGGTGTTTGTGGCGGAGAGTTGAGAGCTGTGTGAGCGGTTGCGGGTGGGCCAAAAATTGCGAATTTATACTGACTGTTTAAGTTGCATTTGAATTTAAAATTCGGGACACCGAACTAGACTGGGGCGACACATGAGGTGGTAAGAGGGTAGAAGGTTGGATGAACGTCGGGTTCACCACTGTGATGAATTTAAATTTATCATCACGGTGGCGTGAAGGAGTAAGTAGAGAAGAGCGAGGGAATTTCACCTAGGCGGCGGTAATCCACCGATGTAGGTGAGAGGAAGGAAGTTCACCTAGGCGGCGGTGATCCACCGATGTAGGTGAGTGGAAGGAATCTCGTCTAGGCGGCGGTAATCCACCGATGTAGGCGAGAGGAAGGAAATTCACCTAGGCGGCGGTGATCCACCGATGTAGGTGAAGGAAGGTGCTTGTCTAGGCGGCGGATATCCACCGATGTAGACAAGGGGAAAAGGTAGGAGGTAAATTCCCAGAGCGGCGGATTCCACCAGGCATCTGGGAGGAGGAAGGTAGGAGAGAGAGAAGAGAGAGCTGGTTAGAGGAAGTGTCGAATGAAGCTAAAGCTCCAGGATCCAGGGTTATATAGGACTTGGAGGCCTCTCCCTCCAGCTCCCTGTTGGGAGCTGGTAGTGGGGCTCCAGGTTGTGTCCCCTGGATTCTGTTGCCTGTCTCCCCACTCAGATGTTTATTAGCGGAAGGTAAGTTTTACATACGAATATTGGTGAGAGCTTTAAGGTTGCTAGTGGAGTGTTCCCGGGAGGGACTCACGACATAGTGAATTCGCAGAATAACATTATTTTTCACAACCTTCCTTGCTCAGGGTGGTACGTGTCAGAAACGCAGTTGTCCATGACCGTGTTGAATAAGCTTTGGAAAGTTGAATAATGGTTTGGAGAGAACCCTGGAAAACCACAGCTATTGTATTTGTAAAATTAGTCTTTCTGTTTGCCTCCTCTTGCAGCCGTTATATCCCAGGTACCTAATGCGTAGGTACTTGAACCTGATGACTGAGGTTTCTTGACCTCCTGCGTGATACCTCCCTACTACTACGCACATCACAGAAAGTTCGAGACCCTTATCCGCTAGGTAGGTATGTAAAGACCTTTCAAAGGGGCCGTCATTATCGAAGGTGGACAAATAGGTAACGAAAATCTCATAACATTTGAGTCAACAAAATATGGAATATCTTCCATCCTTCTCCTGGTTCCAGCAACTAGTAAAATCCCTAGTATGTATTATTACCTTCATGTTCTATTTCCGCCGTTTTTCATTTTTCACAGTATACCTTCCACTACCAATACCCGTTCAACGGCATTCCAGCATGCTCAATAAACACTATGAAAATAAAAGGCTATTAGGTAGGAGATTTCTTCGCAAACAACATTACAATTCAGAAAGATTTGCAATTCCATATATCATACTAGTCACACATTGACCATTCTGCATTAGAGTAAGGGGTAGGTACACTACCTACCTATAAAATCCGTTCCACTACAGATAACTAGTTGTGTATATAAGTAGTGGCTTTTCGGTGATACTGGGCCAACCATGACGCAGATGGCATATCGGTGATCCTGGGCCAACCATGACGCAGATGGCAGTTCGGTGATCCTGGGCCAACCATGACGTAGATGGGTTGGTTGGGGGGGTGGAAGTAATGGTGAGGGGCGAGGTGGATGACGTTAGAGGGGGAGGGGGACCAATCAGAAGCTAATTAACTGACGGAGGGCGAAGGGGGGAGGGGAGGTGCACGTGTGAGAATGATGGACAGGCAGGGAGAGTGGAAAAAAACGAAAGGTGAATCATACGTGTAACGGGCCGGAGGAGAAATAATATTTTAGTTTAGAGCGTCAAGGTCTCAACAGATTGCCGGAGGAGGAGGAGGAGCAGGGATGGCTGGGAGAGGAGGATGGATTCCGCGGGAAACATTAGTCGTCCTTTTATCTACAAACGCGGTTAGCGCCAATGCTAGATGACAGGAAACGCTTATCTTGAAAGCGGTAAGGAAAAAAACTTGTCATGCATCACCTTGCAGACTATAACGTTCATTTTATTCCTAACCCTCAAATTATTGCGAGAAGGAATAAAAGCTAGACAGTTAATGATGAGGAAGAGGGGGAGGGGTAAGAGAAAACTGGACAATATCATCTTTGAAGCTAGTTTAGTTTGAATCCAACCATTCACCGTACCACAACGATGAGAATAACAACGATGCGAACGTTTCAAGACTTGATTTCGTCTCAGGAGTACCAAGAACTTCTTAATCTACAGCGACACAACCCTTTACTCTCCAGCAAGGAACACGTGGAAATGTTGTTGGGTATTATTAAAAGGCACGATACTATCCTAGATACTATAGACCAACTAGAAGGAGACTATGAAGTCGACGTGGGACATTTAGCAAATTGTTGGGAATTTAATGCTGATAATACGGGTGACTATGATGTCCCGTGCTGTTGCAGATGTACTTCATTTTGGTGGAGTGTCCGCTTGATTGTACCAGATTTAAAACGATTATCAGCTATTATTAACGGTCGTTCAACCCCCCCCCCCCCCCCCCCCCATTAACAATAAGTGAAGAAGAAGAAGAAGAAGAATGAATGTGATATATAATGTGTTTTACTCGTTGTAACCCCCCACTCTGGAGACAATAGCAGACTGCAGAGGATCAGTAGCTGTAACAGAATCAGTCAACAGTCAGCATGCAGTGGGAAACTATCGTTCCTCTCTCAAAATCGAAGTGTGTGAAAATTATATATGTTGAAGGAGGAGAAGTGTTGCTCGAGTTCCACAGTCGGATCCATAAGATCACCGTTTCAGGGAAAGAATGGCTCAACCTAGTAAAACAAGAAGAGTTGAAACAAAAGCTGGATCACCTCATTAACAATCAAACGCCATTCAAAATAGCTGCTTTGGAAGGTTTGTGGAAGTTTCAGATATTTTCAACACATCGTAAAATGCAACATCCACATCACCCATACTTCCCCTTTTATCAAGAATATCGAGAGCAACCATTGACTGATACACCAGCTCGAGACCGGAAGGAAGTGGAGGAGGAGGAGGGGGCCACTACGGAAAAAAGAAGAAGAAGAGCTAAACGTCAATCACCATGTGTCGTCATCCAGGAAAAATTACCTTGGCTCGATCAGTATGGAGCTTCAATACTTTTGTGTTTTCGCGAGATTGTAAATCTTAGTCTAAATTATGAGAAATTCAATGGAATTGTAAAAGATTGCTTGGAAAAACAATTATTCTTTAGTCCCACCACTAGCGTTTCAGTAACTGAATATCAGACTCCTCCCCCCAACGAAGCCAACAATGCAAATGAAATATCATGTAATTGCGAGATTTGTCAATTGCTTGTAATAAATGGTTCTATCTAACCAAAGTCGTCTTTAGTATTGTTTATTCACCCTTCCTTATCGCATCTCACAGTACCTACCACTCTTAATATGAGCGAATTAAAAAGAGCTCTCGTTGATGAATTACATAGATCAAAGAGAAGGAATTATCCTACTTCTAGAGTTATCATTAAAGGTGTTCTTGACGATCTATGGCAACTTGACTTAGTTCAGCTAACAGAATATCCCGATAGAGGGTACAAGTATTTACTGATGTGTATTGATACAGGATCAAAACGAGGTTGGGCCATACCTTTAAAAACAAAAATGGGATCTGAAGTAGCATCTGCGACTGAAAGTATACTTAAAAGTAGCCATTTAACACCTCGCAACATTCAAACGGACAAAGGAGGGGAATTTTATTCCAAGGAATTTCGCGCATTAATGAGAAGAAAAGGAATTAATTTCTATTCAACTATGTCCGATAGGAAGGCCTCCATAGTTGAGCGCATGAATCGCACGATAAAACAGCTCATGTGGAAAGAATTCTCATATCGGGGTCATAGACGTTGGCTTGAAATCATACCTGATATAATGGAGCAATATAATAATACAATTCATAAATCTCATGGTATGAAACCAGCTTTTGTAACGAAAAAGCATGAAAACATTATTTTAAAAAGACTGTTTCCTGCTATACATGGTAGAAGTGTAGTGCCCAAATTCAAAATCGGAGATCGTGTGCGTGTCACCAAGATGAAAAACATTTTCGACAAAGGATATCTGGCCAATTATTCCAATGAGCAATTTATCGTGACTCGCGTACGTCTAGATCATAATATACCATCGTACCACTTGAAAGATGTGTACGGGGAAGATATTTTGGGACGATTTTACGAGCAAGAAATGAAGAAAACCAACTATCCGGATCAATACCTAGTTGAAAAGATTCTCAAACGAAGAGGAGATAGAGTTCTCGTCAAATGGTTAGGTTTTCCAAAGGAAAAAGCTACATGGGAAAATGTGAAGAATATAGAATAAAACCAAAACAATCATGTACCATTATATGTATTTGATAACACTGTATTTATTCATTTTGAATACAGGCAAACCCTATTTGTGTCTTTCAAATATCAATGACAAAATTAAATAAATAGTTGTAACAAAATAGTTGTAAAAATGTAACAAAATTATATAAATGATTGTACAAAATGACACCTAGGAAAACAAAATTTGGCAATAAACATCGTACATAAAATCGCCTACCTATATACCTACATACCTACCTACCTATCTACCTATAAGTTCAGGGCTTCAAACCGCTCCAACCGATGTTTTTGCTCCAAAATTAGCACATAGCTGTACATCTTTATGACCATACGGTAATGACCCGCGTACCTCCACCAGCTTATAGGAAATTTAAAGGTGTGTGAGCTTAATGTGATGATATTGTGAATAAAATTCTCTACTTCTGGTTAAGGGCGGACCTCCACCAGGTTATAGAGAATCTTATGAAGTGAGTGTGAGTGAATTTGAGTGGATTATGTGAGAGGGTTAAAATTGAGAAGGGTGTAGGCTAAGGGTTGGAAGGAGAAGAGCATGATTCAAGAGTCAGACGTGGAATGAAGATTTCGGCCAGGAGCTGACGGTTTTGTAACCCTTTCCCCACCAGGTGCCGGTAGGTAACCTGGGTGGGGAGTAGGCGGGACCTCAGGCTCTCTCGCGCTGGTCCCCACTCCTCTTGGTTTATTCTCACAGATTCAATTTTACAGGAGCGAAGGACTAAATATTAAAGGAGTTCACGACAATTCTATTTGACATACCTACAGAAATGTTGGCTGTTCATTTATTGCTTCATTCATGTAAAATAATTGAAATAACTATTTCTGATGGTTTCCACCAATTTTGGCTACCAAAAAGTACTTATTTTGGTTTATTATTCTGTGAATAGTACACCTATGTATTCGCTCAGCAAAAATTTTTGTAACGCCCCCTCAAACTTTTTTCTTTTCCGTTTCAAGGTGCGTAAATTCCAAAAATGCAATGTCCGTCCGCCGTACGCCGTATCACGTGTACCGGCTTTATTTTCGGTCTAAAAAAATCTTTCTTTCGCAAACATGCTCCATTTGGGCCCTAGTTGTGTCTCGAAACTTTTCATTCCGATCGGAATATACCCAGGGGTGCTATGAGTGAAAATGTGGGTAAAAATAGGTACTTTTTGCGTTTTAGCAACATGAGCTTCTGAGATATCGTTTTCCATGTTTTTGGGGACGAGAACACCGAATAGAAGTCGATTTTGACCAAAGAGTGGAAAATTGAGTTCTACCAAATGTTCAGCTCCCTAAATTGATTTTTTACGAGTGAAAAACCTGGGAAATCGTCTGAAATCACCATCAATTTGTATAATAACACTGGAAAAAGTGTCAACACGTAGATCAAGGCGATTAAATGGCACTACCGATGATCAAAGGTAGTTTTAAAAAAAAAAAAAAGGAGCTTATTTATATTGTGTTTTTAGGGGCCAAAATTAATGGAAACCATCAGAAATAGCTATTTCGATTATTACGCATGAAAGAAACAATAAATGAACAGCCAGAATTTCTGTAGGTATGTCGAATAGAATAACACATGTGACAAGGACATTGCAGCGTTTTTATACACATATTCACTCATAACACCCCCGGGTATATTCCGATCGGGCTGAAAAGTTTCGGGACACAACTAGGGCCCAAATGGAGCATGTCTGCGAAAGAACCACTTTTTTAGACCTAAAATGAAGCCTGTACACGTGATACGGCGTACGGCGGACGGACATTGAATTTTTTGAATCTACGCACCTTGAAACGGAAAAGAAAAAATTTTGAGGGGGTGTTATAACAATTTCTTGCTGAGCGAATACATAGGTGTATTATTCACAGAATAATAAACCAAAAGGAGCGTACCTAATTCGGGTTTTGTGAGCCAAAATTGGTGGGAACTATCAGAAGTGGCTATTTCAACCATTTCGCATGACAGAAACAATAAATGAACAGCCAACATTTCTGTAGATGGTCAGTAGAATAATAAACCCATGTGACAAGGACTCTGCAGCGTTTTTCAAATGGAATAATATCACAGAACAACAAGCTCGACTTCATACAGCCATCCGTGATTATAATCAAGTGCTCCCCAGCAATGATATCTGGGCCGAATTTATACCGTTTGATTCACGATCATGTTGACGAACCTCTTCAGTGAAAACGAACGGCTGGTCGTACAAAGCTGAGCTTGGTCTCACAAAACGCTTTAGTTCAAGATCAATTTAAAAACGTAAAAAAACCATACCCTTCTATTGAAAGTTTTCATGCTACGGCGTTCTGAAAATTTCAACCCCCTATTCTTCACCCCTTGACTGACACTAACGCCGAGCTTCGCGGACCAACTAGACCCAAAACGGGACATACAAAGCAAATTTCATTAATTTCGGTTCAAGGTAACTAAGAAAATTGAAAAGTACAAATGTATGATTGAATGGAAGCCTATGGGCCGTAATCTTCTGGAGCACCTTTTAATTTTTTAGAAAATTGCTTTTTATTCTTATTTTTCCCACCAATAAAAAGAGCTCGCCTTCACACAGCATTCCTACGTTTCCTTCTGTGCGATTTTCTTCATTATACTTGCTGGGCTTTTCCCCGTTATATATCAATAGTTTTAGCGTGCCATTCGGGACCAATTTGGTAATCTAGAGCAGCCCCTCTAACTACTCGTGAATGACCCGGTTTGATGAACGAGGATGATGATGAGGGAGACATGGAGTCACTCCCCACAGGCAGATACTAAATCCGATATTATGGAAGCAGGAGAAAGTTTGTATTCAAAATTATAGAACTTCAATATTCGCCCATTTCTAGGATTATTACGGATCTTTGGGCGCTGACTTCTACCGAAGTGTTACTAGGTACGTACATGCCATAAACTGCTGGTTATTATATTCTCTTAACCGCTGTAGGTAAGTTCAATTTCCCGTTTTTAACAACACTTTTGATGCCATTATGCACTTATGTAGCGAAAGCAATGAGAAATAGAGCTCCGAAAGTTGATCCATTGGGATCAGCCTGTCGAAAAACATGTACCACCATACCAAACATGACATTTTTCGTACCTACGTACATAAGATACATCCCCCTCCACTGGTCTCCTGTGCCACATTGTTTACTTCGCATAGTTTTATACCTATTCCATTTACGTATATTACATACATTTTTTTTTTTTTTTTACTAGTGATATTTATTTATTGCAACTGAAAATAATATATACATTTCATCTAGCAATATTTAGTTTCATATTAGTCAAGCTCACTGTTAGGCAGAATTCCAATAAAGTCTAGCCTATTTTTGGAGCAAAGTCAGGGACACTGGGTTACACTTGCACTCACTAATGGCACAGCACAGTTAAGTCCAGTGGTTTGTTTCGATTGAGTCGCCGAAGTTCTCCCTCGTTATTCAGAACGTTGAGCATCTCCAGGTTCTCATGATTGTGGAGGCGATGTTCATGCTTCCTCGCGTAATTGGTGATGATTTCGTTCACAGTCTCTATTCCCAGGTCTCGATGTAAATCATCATTTCGCATGTACCAGGGAGCTCCAACTATACTTCTCAGTAGTTTGTTCTGAAAAGTTTGAATTTTTTCGACATTCGATTTTTTCGCACAGCCCCACAGCTGTATCCCATAGGTCCAGATGGGGCGAAGTACCTGCTTATATAGAAGCAGCTTGTTGTGGAGAGAAAGAATTCCTTCCCATCAGCCAGTACATCCTTCTAAACTTTATATTTAGTTCTTGTTTCTTTTTTTCTATATGGTTGTTCCAATTTAGTTTCGAGTCAAGGTTCATCCCTAGATATTTTACTGAGTTAGCGTACGGTATTTTTTTTTAATTGATCTCGACTTCCAAGGCCGAGATTTTCCGGTTTGTGAAGTTGATGTGAACTGACTTTGATTCATTCAGCTTCATTCTCCACATTTTAGTCCACTTGACAATCTTGTCAGCTGAGGTCTGGAGTTTGTTAGTTGCGATTTCCACGTCATCTCCTACAGAGAGGATAGCCGTGCCATCTGCAAATGTAGCAACAGTAGTGTCTTCTTGATGTGGTAAGTCCCGTGTGTACAGTAAGTAGAGTACAGGGCCCAGAACACTGCCTTGCGGGACCCCTGCTTTTATAGGGTTCAGGCGAGAGTATTGGTCCCCTTGCTTTACCCTAAAATATCTGTTCTCAAGGTAGGATTTTAGGAGCACATGATATTGGCTTGGGAGATCCCTGTGCAATTTGTACTCTAATCCCTCATGCCAAACCTTGTCAAAGGCCTGCGCTACGTCTAAGAAAATGCTGGCACAAATTTTTTTGCCTTCCAGGGCTTTTTCTATGATGTTAGTGATGCGATGAACTTGATCTATTGTAGAATGGCGTTGCCTGAATCCAAATTGATGATCTGGAATCAGATTTCTATCCTCTATTATTGGTTTGAGCCGTTTAAGCAGCAACTTTTCAAAGAGCTTTGACATGACAGGGAGGAGGGATATAGGGCGATATCCTGTCTTCTCGTTTGGTGACTTTCCTGGCTTGGGAATCATTATGACCTCCGCCACTTTCCACTGAGTTGGTACGTGTTTCAACCTGAACGCAGCGTTGATAATGTGAAGTAATTTTATTAAAGCCTTTTCAGGGAGCTCTTTTACTATTCGACCTGTTATGAGGTCGTATCCGGGTGTCTTTTTTGCATTGATGTTATTCTTTATTTCATTCTTAAGTTCTTTCAGTGTAACAGGTACAATTTCAAGTTCATCCGACTTTACTGTCCTTGTCGTATTTTCGTCTGAGGTCTGCTTTTGTAATGGTTGAAAGGTTTTGTAGAGATGGTCTGCGAATAGTAGTGCTTTCTCTTGGTTACTTCGGGCCCATGATCCATCATCTTTTTTGATTGGGGGAGAGTGGTTGTTTCATATTTTTGGTTACCTTGTAGAGAGAATACTCCGTATCTTTCTCTGCAGTAAGGTTACTCAAGAAATGTTCGACTGATTCATTTTCCACGGTTTTTAACAAACGTTTGAGGTTGTTAGTATGTCTGTTAAGAACAGTTTTGTTTTCAGGAGTTCGATCATTCTTCCATCTCCTCCTTGCTTTTCGTTTTTCATTCAATAGATTTCTGACTTGGAGTGGGTATGATTTTAATTTGAAATCACAATAATTGTTGTTTTGGCTTACTGGGGTACTTTGCCAGGCTGCCTGTTGTATGTTATTTATGAACAGATCAAGTTCGTCTTCTAGTTGTAGTGAGGTTTTCAGGGGGACGTCCAGATTAATTGATGTTTGAAGCGCCTTCCGAAAGTAGGACCAGCAAGTTTTCTTATTCGATAAGTTTGGAGGATTTTCTTTTATAATAACTTTTTCGCTGATAGTCACAATAACGGGCGAGTGGTTTGAAGGCAAGTCATCACTATCGTCTACGTGGATGTAGCCACTTGATATTCCTCTACTTACATAAAAGTCTATTAGGTCGGGGGTTTTATTTGAATCTGATGGCCAGTAAGTAGGCCTTCCCGTTGAGAGGAAGTCGCACTTAGCGTGGTCGCTGCCTGATATAATTCTTTGCCTTTGGTCGTGGTTAAACGGGAGCCCCAGTATAAGTGTTCTTTGCATTGTAGTCTCCTCCCACTATGAAGTTATTTCCTAAGGATTTAAAGAGATCAATGTAGTCTTCTTTTTTCAAGTTATGCCTAGGGGGACATTATATTGCAGCTATTTTGAAGTTTTTATTTTTGAGTCGCACTTCTATCGTGGTTACCTGCATTTTTTCTTCTTCTGTTTTTGGTTCCTCCTGGTGTACAATATTGTTTTTGATAAGGATTGCCGAGCCTCCTCTAGCTTTGTTGCTTGGGTGTACCGTATGGTAACATGTAAAGCCTGTTATTTTGACAAAATAAGTCCGGGTGAAGTGAGTTTCGGAGACAAGTAGAATGTCTATTTTATTAGTGTGAAGGAATAGTTCAACTTCCTTGACGTGGTTGTATAAACCATTTGCATTCCACGCGGCTATTCTTAGAGTTGGATTCATCATATTAGTCCGTAGTTACTTAGTCCATTTTCTAGCTTGGTTATTCTTTCAAATAACACCTTGTTTGTAAGATTTTGTTCGTTGATTTTTTCCAAAATTTGTGCGAGCATTTTTTCTACACTCGACTTTTCTACATTTACTTCTTTTTTTGTCACTACTGATGCGTATGAAACCTTTGGGGTAGCACCTGTCATAGTTGTCGTCAGCGATTTCCGTCTAGTGACACTTCTATCAGCAGAAACATCTCGCTTGGTCTGTTGGGATCTGCTGGGATTTACCACATGCGACTTAGTGGCGTTGTTTCTCATCCTTTGTAGCTCTTTAGCTACTTCACAGCCCCGATAATTTGCTGGATGATCTCTCTTGCAGTTGACGCATTTGGGAGCATCAGTCTTGTTGATCGTGCACTCGGATGTAATATGCGGACCAGTGCATTTCACACATGCAGGTTCCTTCCCACAGTAGGATTGCGTATGTAAGTAGGACTGACATTTTTTGCATTTTTTACATACATGAGCTTATTTTGTAAAGTTGTAGCCTTGAATGACAATAATGACGGAAGGACAGTATTTTCAAAAATCGAGAAATTTGGCTAAAACCTTCAAATTTCTATAACTCCTGACCTGTTTGAGATGAATTAATGATTATATATATATATATATATATATATATATATATATAACTCGGCCCTTCGGGCCTCGCCAGGGGGCAAGCCCCCTGGACCCCCAAAGGGGGCTCCGCCCCCTCGGAACGGCTTCGCCGTTCCTCACCCCCGAAGGATGTGTTCTTATACTTCGTATAACAAAGGAGAATTTGCTATGCAATTGGCCAATACGGGGCCAATTTCCATAGAAACACATTAAAAAATGCCAAGCGGCGCCCGTTACCATGAAATGTAGGTAACTAGTTATTCATAGGTAACAAAGATAACGTTGGTAATTCTTTATCACATTCCTCTTTGTGCTCATCTTTATCACATTCCTCTTTGTGCTCATCTTTATCACGTTCCTCTTTGTGCTCATCTTTATCACATTCCTCTTTGTGCTCATCTTTATCACATTCCTCTTTTTGCTCATCTTCATCACATTCCTCTTTGCGTGACGCGTTTTTGTGACAGGATATTGTGACAGGACATTTTTTTCACATGACCCCCGGCGTTAAAATTGCATAGCAATTAATAGTCAAAGAATATTTAAAGCTCAACAACTTTCTTCCCGACGACTTTTCTGCAAAACAAAAGGCTGAAGAGTTCGACGAACAAGTTGACAAAAACGTGAAGGAACAATTTTTTCTAGAAAATTGTCGACTTTTGATGGCAAACATCTCAGAAACTATAGGTAACACATAGGTAGTAGAAAGAAAATTAATATAGCCGTTTTGCAGGCAATTTAATGCTCTTTAATTTTAGGATGGATTTTTTTTTTTTTTTGTACAACGCACCGTTTTTGAGATATGAGCAAAATACCGAAACAAGTGACCTTTCCACCACCCCTAACCCCTGTTGCCCAAAGATAAAGGTGTGGATTTTGTAGTATGTCTACCTCCTAACCACCCCCAACACATTGCCGGTGGGAAAAATTCCCCCTTCTCCTTCCTTGTCCTCTACAACCCCTTTCTGGGCAATCATTAGCTGGACTTTCAGCCATTGGATCTGGATCCTGGTTCCAAACACCCAGCCCCGGATGACAGCACACGCCAAGAGATGTCACCACTTTGTTCGCGGACATTATCATGAAACTTGTACTTCGCTCCTGACAAGTTCAACATCGATGAAACTGATTTATACTCGCCCGCTACTCTGTAGTAAACTCTACCTACCACAAAAGGTAAACGCCACTTACCTTGGCGCGCAAGCTCACACCCCACTTCCTATCGGCTTTAGTGTGGATACTTACAGGCGTCAACCTACCACCGTTCAGCATTCAGGAGATTTTGATGCCCGCTCATCAAAACCTCTATTTGCTACGAGAACAAGGGGGTTTGTTATGAGTTATTTCTGTAGGCCCCATGTTACTCCTACCCATTTTTTTTCGGCGTTCCAATATTTGTAGTCGTCATATATATAGCTCTCCATTACTTTTTACGCTCCGAGTCGAGGGTTTTTTACGAGATCCCTCAAGGCAGTAACTCCTTTTGAGTCAGCATTGCCTTCTCCACAGAACAATACTACTTTCCGCGAGCCAGCGCAGGATGAGACTAATAACTTACTCTGATCACAAAAACGTTGCAAATTCCACCACCACGACTTATTTTCTGATGTATAACACAGTGTCAGGATCACTGATATTTCATAGCGTAAGTTCCCTCGTCCGCTGTCCGCCGTATCATCCATAATATGGATAATAATGTACATATTATAATAATGCAGATATAATTCGCAGATATCACACCATAATAAAGTACATATTATCTACTTTATTTTCGGTCTAAAAAATTTTTCTTTCGCACACAGGCTTCATTTGACCCCTAATTGTGTAAAAATAGGGTTTTTCGTGGTTTTGTTTTGAGGTTTTAATGAAAATGAGCTAGTGAGGTATCGTCTTCTATGTTTTTAAGGCAAGGAGACCGAATATGACGTTGATTCTCAAGAGTGAAGTATTGAGGTTCTAACGAAGGTTCAGCTCCCAAAATCCATCTTATGAGTCAAAAACCTGGGAAATTGTCTGAAATCACCATCAATTTTGTATAATAACACTAGAAGTAGTAGCAGGTGAATCAGGACAATTAAATTTCACTTTCAATTATCAAAGATAATTTGTTCTAATTCGTGTTTTTGGGGGCCCTCATTGGTGGAAACCATCAAAAATAGCCATTTCAATTATTTCACATGAAAGAAACAATAAATGAATAGCCAACATTTCTGTAGGTATGTCCAATAGAATAATAAACACATGTGACAAGGACTTTGCAGCGGTTTTTTCCAATTGTTTTTTACTCTGTGACGGCATATGGGAATCTTGGTTCTTTTTGACACGCGCTGAAGTGGTGGTCGATCCGCGAAAACGAATCGTCAACTCCTGGAGGCATTGAGTGACAATCAAACCAGCGACTCCGGGGGCAGCTGTCGCACTGCCTCCCTACCTTTCTTGAGAATGGAGAGGAGGAAACTACGCTGTATGGGCGGCGAAGTTGAACCGCTCATCCATTAGATGGTAGCAGAGCGTGGTTGGTGGTACGTGCTGGATTTATCCTCGGTACCCCCCTCCACTTTTTTTTGAGAGCTTCTCCAGAAGGAAGAGCTCTGAGGTTTTCCAGAAGGAATCCTCTTTTTAACATCCTCTTTTGGTTTATTATTCTGTGAATAATACACCTATGTAATCGCTCAGCAAAAAACTTTTATAACACCCCTTTAAAATTTTTTCTTTTACGTTTCAAGGTGCATAGATTCCAAAAATGCAATGTCCGTCCGCCGTATCACGTGTACCGGCTTCATTTTCGGTCTAAAAAATTCTTTCTTTCGCACACATGCTCCATTTGGACCGCAGTAGTGTCCCGAAACTTTTCAGCCCGGTCGGAATATACCCAGGGGTGTTATGAGTGAAAATGGGTATAAAAATAGGTACTTTTAGTATTTTAGTAACATGTGAGTAACATGAGCTTTTGAGGTATTTTTTCCCTTGTTTTTGGGACGAGAAGACCGAATATGAAGTCGATTTTGACCAAAGTGTGGAAAATTGAGGTTCTAACGAAGTTTCAGCCTTAAATTTACGTTATATTTTGGTCTAAAATCGTCGTTTTTCCGCACACAGTTTGGGTCCCCATTCGGGAGCACATTTGGGTCCTAGTTGTGCTCCGAAGTACGGCAGCCCGATATGCACACACCCAGGGGTGATATGGGAGAAAAACGAGTTTAAAAATAGGGATTTTTGAGGTTTTAGTGAACATGACCTTGTGATATATCGTTTTCCATGTTTTTTAGGGCGAGAAGACCGAATATTTGGTTGATTTTGACCGAAGAGTGAAGAATTGATGTTGTAACGAAGGTTAAGCTCCCGAAATGCATTTTTTATGAGTCAAAAACATGGGAAATTGTCTGAAATCACCATCAATTTGTATAATAACACTAGAATTAGTATGAACAGGTGAACCAAGACAAATAAACGGTACTGTCAGTGATCAAAAATAATTTGTTGAAAGGAAAAGTCAAGCTTAATTCATGTTTTTGGGGCCAAAACTGGTGGGAACCACCAAAAATAGCCATTTCATTTATTTCGCATGAAAGAAACAAGAAATGGACAGCCAGCATTTCTATATACATGTATGTCCAGTAGAATAATAAACCCATGTGACAAGGACTTTGCAGCGTTTTTAATAACCCTTTGTCTTATGAATATACACTTCGGCCATTCAATTTTCTTTTATAGCTCTAAATGTTTCCCTTTTACTATTCCTCATCAAATCGAGCTATTATTCTAAGGCGCTCAATGCCTGGCGTTCAATGCCACCCAATTGTATTTCTTGTATATTTTTCCTTTGTATTTATTGTATTCCAGTTGTTCCATCTTATGATGGCGAAGTTAAACCCCTCATCCATTACAACTCTGAATCATGTGGGATATCCGTTTTCCAGTTTGACTACATTGTCTATCTTTTTTTAAGCGTCATATTTTTCCTGACAATTTGAAACCCTTTTCTCTTCTGAGGAGCAAGTGGATCTGGCTGACAAAATGTTTTCATGGCAAAAATAAGGTTTTCTACTTCTTTTCTGATACGGTTTCTTTTTCCACTTCGTTACTGAGTAGAATACGTAGGTAACGTGCCCGAGTATGGAGTGTGATGAATGACTACAAAAAAATAATGACAAGAACAAAAGGTTACGAGGGTTGATGATATTATTGAAGTATTATCGGGTTATAGTGCTTATTTGAAAGTATTTCTGCGTTAAAATCTCCCAAAACTATTATGTTATGGGCGCCGATCAAGTTTGAACGATTTACTCTTGTACACCTTTTCATAACCCATCACACATCACAACTCGCTATCACAGCTTAGTGTAACAACGTATAGGAACAATTAATAAATGCATGGATTAGCTCTATCGTATCTGTCTGCAAAAACAATCGTTTCATCCGTCTAGAATTTCCCGTCTCGCTCAAAAGCGTTTCAATACTGGCATGAGGCGAATTTCCGACTTCCTGGACACTGATTGTGTGTAGGTATTATAGGTCTACCAGTTTGAATGTTTTGAAATGGCGATCGTTTTGCACTCAGTGTCGACCATCCCGAAGCAGTCTGATGGATGTTGCCTATTTCCACAGGGCACGGGACTCTCTCCCACCAACAGGAAATTGCCCCTTCCCCTCTTATCATCATGCCGTCGCCAATCTCTGGCCTTTCCCGTCCTTCACGCGTGGCTACGATCTCACCGTGATCAACCAACAGATACCTACCCTACTTAATCAAATTTTGTTCCTTAGCATTCTATAAAACTCAGTAACACATGTTAATGTTATGTTGATGCAGGAAGATAGGCGAAAATTGAGGATTTAATTCCACTCAGGTTGTTCTTTTTCCAATCCCTCGCTTGGAAAAATATGAGAAATCGATCCACAATGTGTAGCTTACATGCATTTTTGAAAATTGATTCAATTGTTCTCCATTTCAGTGCAGTCAGAATCCATCGCTAGATTTTTTTTTTAATACCACCTGTACAATACGTTTCTGTGCGAAAGTAACCTACCTATACTCGACTCACCAACCACTATTCAACTACAACTTCACAATTATTGCTAAGAGTTCTTACCTAATAAAAACGAGTTTATTATATTTGTCGGAAACGCCGGTGAATGGACTCGCCCGAGAACTGCTTACACACTGTAATTAAACAAGAGTAACGAGGGCGTGAGCTGCGCATATCTTCAACAAGAAACTTGGAATCGAGCATTCCAGGTAACAATCAGTGATTGTTCTCCTACTACTCTGCCACAGTAATTTCTAGTCTATCCACTGTCCAAGGTCCCATTTCATTGCAAAGTTCCCTAACTCCTTACCACTCATGGGCACTTCTTTGGTTGACCAACCATTGCCACCAACTCCCAACAACCCATCCATCTTTACACACATCCACCAGCTGCAACTAAAGGAACTTGTTTGCCTAGGTTTCAACTACCCTTCTATGAGTGGGTTGCTGAGAGGTGGGGGTAAAAATATATATTTAGCAATTCAAGATCTGGAATTCGATTCAGATTGCTCTGAAATGGAAAAGAATGGAAAAGTAAAAAAAATGTGCTAAAAATATTTTGGACCCATTGCAATAGCTACAAAAATTCGCTGAAAGGAAGTCGATTACCTATCAGATAATAATATTATGATATGCTCAAGGGATCATATAAGACCACTTTGGAATGATTAGATGTCCATGTCACTAGCAAACTGTTGTGGACGCTAAAACAGTTAACGGCAAAAAATATCCCCAATTTCGTAGGATGAGTCACTCATCTTACGACTTTCCTTTAAAACGGCTTAAACATTTTGACTGAACTCATATGAAAGGGGCTGCAACAAGAGCTGCATTCAACCGCGGTAGGTGTGCTCAGTAGACCACATTCCACCCTCGAATACCTTCTGGTAATCCTACTAAATGGTCTGTTCTTCCTACAACTACCAAAATTTTTGACCCTGTTGGACTTCTTGATCCTGTAAATATCCTAAACCTGCTAGTAGTTTTGATGATCTTCATTTGGTTTTTCATCCCTTGCTAACAACTATGACCATACCTGCATCGTCGGGGATTTCAATATGGATCTCATCAGGCTCGACTCAAGGGCTAAGGAATTCCTGGAGTTGCTATCTTCGTTTTTTTAATTATTAATTTTTAATTTTTTTAAACAAATTATTTTATTGAATTACAAAATAATACGTTGTTATGTAAGTACACGGTATAGTAATTAACTAAATTCTTTTTATATCACAAGAATATCTCCCCTCCCCCCACATAAGCAAAGCCAGATATTCAAAGACAGACCAAAGATATTCAAACATTTGGGTGCAAAGTAATTCCAGTTCCTTTGACTCGTCTCAGAATTCATTTTAGGTACAACATGGGTTCCCGAAACCCCCGCCCTAGTATGTTCACCATGGCTTATCTGGAGAACTTTCCCCTTTTTAAATAAGAGACTATCAACACTGAGCAAAGAGCAAGCTGTCCCAACCCAAGTACTCTCATTGTTTCAAAGACTTTACGCGATGGAGTAAAAAACGACGATCTAGTCATGACTCTATCGCTTTTTTTGTTAGCGCTGTATGATTTAAAATTACTTTATACCTACGCACCTGCCCAAGCTACGAATATTACGTGGGTAACAACCGGCGGGTGCGATAAAGGGATTATCCCGATAGGCCGCATCCCCGACCTGTCGCAACTTCCAACTATGTTTATTTGACCCCAAATGGGCCTTGTGGGATATCGGGATTCCAGATCTCCCTGCTCCCTCAGTACCGCTCCGAATCTTCATAGACCATCTTCTTACTACTCTGCTAGTCAGGATTATAACACTGAGTGGCAACTATCTGCGTCTGCAGGATTTTCTTGTTTGTGTTGGACGTTACATTCTTCTCGATCTAATAAGGACTCCTCCTTCTGCTTTGTTACGGACAACCCTCCACCGCTGCGCACCTACCGGAATTCAATTGTTTCGCTTATGAGAACCACCACTGGGATTTACTTTATAGCCCGCGCCCAGTCTGCTGCTCACCTTCTCCAGCACACTCTTCGGAGCCAAGCAGCGTTAAGTCTAGGCTAAGTCGTAGGTCTAGGAGAAGTAGGCTAGGGCTGATAGGGATAGCGTGATTATGTTCACCCTTGATAATGATTAGAAGAGTAAACTTATTTCATCTCAGCTCTCTTGTGTCTACTGCTATACCTACCTTAGAATCCCTCCTCTTACTAGGGTGTAAGGAAATTGAATTGCAAGAGGAGTGGCGCCCATAATTTAATACCTATCTGTAAGCTGCTCGATTTGTTCTAGTTTGTTAACTAGTCCGTCTTCCTAAAAGCTGATGGCTTCAGGAGAGTTCGAGCAGTTACTAGTATGTATTATGCCGCCTTTGACGTGTCGCTAGGAGAGAAAGGGCACTTTGAAATCGTAATTCACATAGTAATACACGTAGTAGTTTATTATTGCGCAAACTCACATTATCATATACTACTGTTATTATTATACCTATTACTATTCTATAATATCAGTCTTTATTGGTCCCTAAGCTCTCCAGTGCACTGTTCTTTCACACACGACGCGATTCGTACTCGGTAAGAGAGGTAACGGTAGGAAAGTTCGCTTTACCTTGAGTGGGGCGAGACGGTGGCGTGAAGGCAGCAGATATCCCGAGAGGCTGGCTAGTTCCTCCGGGTGACGGATGGCACTTGGTACAGTGTGTGATCGTGCCACGGCGCGATGGGACTTCGTCTCCGATGACTATTGGGGGAAAAGGCCTCGATTCCGATCCTTCGATGGTTTTCATCACCTCTGTTGATGGTGGGGATAGTTTTGGTAAAGTTGGGCACAGGCGCGTGGCTTCAAGGTCCCAGCCGGGTTTTCTTGCTGATCCTGGCAGGAAACTCCGTCAGCGGGAAATTTTTTTTGTGGGGTTTCTCAGGCTGGGTTCGTTCGATATTGCTGAAATGTAGGAATGGGCCATTTCATTCGCACATGTCTCCCTTGTTGAAAGTGAATTTTGCTAAAAATTCGAGACATGGACATTCGCGGCTCACGATTACGCTCGGCACAAACATTCACGCAATTTGGAGAGAATTTGCACTCGATTGTATTATGATATTGTTCACTGGAGTATAGCTAGAGGCCTTCTATAAACCATATAGATTCAGGGTTACATAATATCTAATTTCATAACTAATCTGTTCTTAGCACACAGTCTCTAAGGAAAAATGTCACAATGTTTTCATATAGGTCCATGTTTACCCACATAAGCTTATCGGCTTATTTGAATGCGTTCATCATAAAATATACAATCATGTCAATACACATACTCAAATATATAACAGCTTCTATCAACAATGCATGAATCAATTCGCAATACATACCTGGGTACACTAATAATAGTTACAGGAGGTAAAGCACATGTTTGTCTATATTGATACACAGACAACCTTATGAATTTGTGGTGGGAAATCACTTTGGAGTTGGTTTCTGAATTAAATCTACTATTCACGATAGTGCAAATCATCCTTAGTACATCATAGGTACCTATTTCACATTTCGCAGAGTGACCTGTTTTATCTTAGTATTTATCCATCATTTTATTTTATTAATTTATCACTTTATTTTTTTTTTTTATTCTCGAGTCCTAGCCTTAACGTTTTAACCTTTTCTACGTCTATCCTTAACCTATTCATAATTCTTAACCTTGATGATAATGTAACTGAGTGAATAACATAAATTGATGACTTTTATTACATTTTACAGTTTGTTGTGTTTATCTCCATTGTTATGCTTGGGGCACAGTTGCATTACCTGCTCACTGTATTATTTTGTCTTGATAAATAATTGCACACTTGACATTGTCCACTCATGCTACTGGCGACTGCTTATATTTTTCATTTTGCCTAGTATTTCATGGAGGATTTTCTTGTATTTTATTTAATACATCCTTCGTTTCTACTGCTAAGTATTATATTCGATTCTACTATTTTTATTCAGTTCTTTTATCCTTATTCAATTCTTATTCTTGTTCAATACTTATTATTACTATCATCACTTATTATTATTATTATCATCATTTCTTCAATTATTTCATCATTTATACTTTCTTTGATTGTATGATTATTCAAATATTGTTTATCCCTAATTATCTCGAACATTTCGACTAACTGTTTTTTTTCTAACCACACTTTTCTTCCTTTTGGTTTATTATTCTGTGAATAATACACCTATGTATTCGCTCAGCAAAAAATTTTTATAACACCTCCTCAAAATTTTTTCTTTTCCGTTTCAAGGTGCGTAGATTCCAAAAGGTGGATCAAGACGATTAAATGGTAGGCACTATCAATGATCAAAGATGATTTGAAAAAAAAAAGAAAAAAAAGAGCCTACCTTATTCGTGTTTTGGGGGCCAAAATTGGTGGAAACCATCAAAAATAGCCATTTCAATTATTTCATATGAAAGAAACAATAAATAAACAGCCAACATCTCTGTAGGTATGTCCAATAGAATAATAAACCCATGTGACAAGGACTTTGCAGCGTTTTTGGTTTATTATTCTGTGAATAAAACGCCTATGTATGCGCTCAGCAAAAAGTTTTATAACACCCCCTCAAAATTTTTCTTTTCCGTTTCAAGGTGCGTAGATTCCAAAAATGCAATGTCCGTCCGCCGTCCGCCGTCCGCCGTATCACGTGTACAGGCTTCATTTTCGGTCTAAAAAATTCGTTCTTTCGCACACATGCTCCATTTGGGCCCTAGTTGTGTCCCCAAACTTTTCAGCCCGATCGGAATATACCCAGGGGTGTTATGAGTGAAAATGTGTGTAAAAATAGGTACTTTTTGCGTTTTAGCAACATGTTGGTAACATGAGCTTCTAAGGTATCGTTTTTCATGTTTTTGGGGACGAGAAGACCGAATATGAAGTCGATTTTGACCAAGGAGTAGAAAATTGAGGTTCTACCAGATGTTCAGCTCCCGAAATTGATTTTTTATGAGTCAAAAACTTGGGAAATCGTCTGAAATCACCATCAATTTGTAGAATACCACTGTAAAAAGTGTCAACAGGTGGACCAAGACGGTTAAACGGTACTATCAATGATCAGAAATAATTTATTAAAAAAAAAAAAAAAAAAAAAAAAAAAGAAGAAGGAGCGTACCTACCTAATTCGTGTTTTGGGGGCCAAAATTGGTGGAAACCACCAGAAATAGCTATTTCTATTATTTTATATGAAAGAAACAATAAATAAACAGCCAACATCTCTGTAGGTATGTCCAATAGAATAATAGACCCATGTGACAAGGACTTTGCAGCGTTTTTACCTTTTGGCGATGACTAACTGTAACGCCGAGCTTCAAGGATCTAAAATTAAAATGTTTTCAAAAATGGGGGGAGGAGTTCAAAAGGTCTAGAGTTTGTCAAAAATTAATAATAGCGGAAACAATTAAATGTGAAAATTTGCTCACGTGGTCATGCTGCCTAACTTTACTGTCAAAATTAGGCAAGAGTCATTGAACAATTTAAGAACAATTTATCAGAAACGGGTTTTATCACACATCAATAGATATAGTTCATTAATTCACTTGACCATCAGCTGGTTATTATTAATATTATTTTACTGTCCACAGAATCTTTGTTTCCTGGTAAGTGTGTTAGGTGTGCTTTGGAGTGGTTTTGGTTTATTATTCTGTGAGTAATACACCTATGTATTCGCTCAGCAAAAAAATTTTTATAACACCCCCTCAAACTTTTGGTTTATTATTCTGTGAATAATACACCTTTGTAATCATTCAGCAAAAAATTTTTATAACACCCCCTCAAACTTATTTCTTTTCCGTTTCAAGGTGCGTAGATTCAAATACGCTGCAAAGTCCTTGTCACATGGGTTTATTATTCTATTGGACATACCTACAGAAACGTTGGCTGTTTATTTATTGTTTCTTTCATATAAAATAATTGAAGTAGCTGTTTCTGGTGGTTTCCACCAATTTTGGCCCCCAAATTATTTTTGATTATTGATAGTACCTACCATTTAATCGTCTTGATCCACCTGTTGGTACTTTTCCTAGTGTTATTCTACAAATTGATGGTCATTTCAGACGATTTCCCAGGTTTTTGAATCATAAAAAATCAATTTTGGGAGCTGAACATTTGGTAGAACCTCGAAACCGAACTCGAAACTCGAACCTCGAACATTCGGGTAGAACCCCTTCTCCGTCCTCTCCCCCCTTCAGCCGTTGCAACTCACCCCGCCGACGTCATGACCGCCGCTGCACCCTTCCCGCTCTCACTACCCCCCTTCAACTCTCACGACCCCGCCCTTTGGTTTTTCCAGATCGACGCAGCGTTCTCAGCCGCCGGTATCCGCAGCCAGAAGACCCGATACTCCGCATCATCTCCCTCCTCCCGTACGACATCCTCATGCAGACGTCGGACATCTCCCCCGACGCCGCCGCTGCGTACGACGACCTCTGCTCCCGCCTCATCTCCCTCTACCAGCCGTCCAAGATCGCACGAGTCGCCGCCCTGTCGCAGCCTCAACAACTCGGCGACATGAACCCCTCCCACCTCTTCAGACGCCTGCGACACCAGCTGCAAGGCATCATGACCGCGGACATCGCCCGTACCTTCTGGCTGCGTGCTTTGCCTCACCCCATCCAAATGGCGCTCGCCAGCCATCTCGACGGTCCGGACGAGGACCTCCTCCGTCTGGAGGACACGGTATACGACCTCGCCGCGTCTGTCTACGTCAACGAAATTCGAACCCCCCGCCCCACTCCTTCCCCCCGACAACGGGACCGCTCCTCCGAGCAGCGACGCCCCCCCCTCAACGAACCGCCGTCGACCTCCCTCCACGGATCGCCGCCGACCTCCCTCCACGGATCGCCAACGACCACCCTCTAGGGATCGCCGGACCACCCCTTCAACGGACCGACGACGAGCACCTTCCCCGGATCGCCGCGCGGCCACCGACACGCGTCGGGCCCGCCGCAACAAACCGAACTACCTCCCCGCCGACCATCCCCACCAATGTTTCTATCACGTAAATTTCGGTGGGGAGGCTCGCAAGTGCCAACCCCCCTGCTCCTTCTCGTCCGGGCAGGGAAACGCCGACGCCCCCCGGTAAATCCGACGGGCGCCCCTCCTCGCTCCCGCGGGGGGACCCCCCTGATCCCCCCCCAGCCACCATCTACGCCGCCTCAACCACGCCCGTTCCCCCACCACGGAACGGAGAACGCCGTCCCCACCTCTCATACGCCGCCGCCACTGCCACGGGACGACCTGCTGCGCCTCACTGCGCCACCAACACCCCCTCCCTAGCGACGCCCGTCCCCCCACCGCGGAACGTGGAACCACCACCACCTCCCCCCTCCTACTCTGCTGGCCCATCCCAACCCCCACGCACCCCTCTCCATCACCACGGACGCCTTGGACTGGGCTATAGGGGCAGTACTCCACCAGCACACCGGCGCTGCTCCCCAACCTCTTGGCTTCTTCTCAAAAACTCTCTCCCCCACCCAAAAAAATTACACCACCTTCGACAGAGAACTTCTCGCCATCCACGAAGCCATCAAGCACTTTCGTGACTTCGTGGAGGGCCGGCAGTTCTCTGTCATCACCGATCACAAGCCCCTCACCCATGCACTCCTCCAAAACAGAAAATCCGCCTCGCCCCGTCGCCTCCGGCAACTCGAATTTATTGCACAATTTACTACAGATATTCGATACTTGCCGGGGGCGGACAACTGCCTGGCGGATACCCTTTCCCGCCCCACACCCGCGCCGGTGGCGGAGCTACTGCCCTTCCCCTCCCCACAAATTCTAAAAAGCCATCAGCTACCCGATTCCGACCCTGCCACTTCCCTGTGGCACCCTGACTCTCCACCGTCACCACGTTACACACAAACGCCACACACTCATCATGCATATTCTAAATACTAAACTAATACTATTATACACCTTAATTCTAATTCGTATATAACTAAAAATTGTTAATACTAACTTGTAATCTATACTAAGATGTAACTAAACTTGTAAATACTAACTTATAACTAGAAATTGTAAATACTAACTTATAACTAGAAATTGTAAATACTAACTTGTAATCTATACTAAGGTGTACCTAAAATTGTAAATACTAACTTATAACTATGCCAAATTGTAAACAATCCTACATACCACTTAATTCCTAAATTTTTACCAAATTGTATAACCTCTACCTCTGTACACGCTCTCGCTCCATTGTAAATGCTCTACAATCATACCTTCGCCCTTAAGGGTAAATGTCACGGATTTTAGTAAGAAATATTTTCAATAGATGGCTGCACCGTCGGGGGCAATCCAATATTCGATTTATCTCTTGAACGGGTCAACCGAATTTCAATCTGTAAAACGTTCTGTAATCATTATAAACAACCACAAGTGCGGACATTCAGTTTTGAATTTTAAATTTTTTTTTTTTTCATGGAGTTCCTGAAATTATTTTACTTAATTTCAACCTTTTTAAAAAAATCAACTAGTACTTTTGTAGGAAAAAAATCGAAGAATTCAAATCCGCTTTCAGATTGAAGATCGGATCATTAGATCGAACGGCATCTGGGAAAATCACTATAACAATGGGGCCTATTGTTAGCCCTCTAATCCTCTACCTGGGCCCACCTTGCAACGATGCCTTCCCTTTCCTGTTGATTTGAGCTAGCAGGCGGACTGGGTTCACATCTAGGAGTGTATTTTTCCTTCTACATCTATTTCTTCAACTACAACATTTGCTTGGCAGAAATAGTTGGCTGCTGGATCAAATCAGGATACAGCCAAATTTTGGCTGAATCCTTTCAGGGTATCAAGAAGGGCGTTTGGTTTTTAGCATCTGACTGGTATCTAGTTTTCTTACTGTGATTTCATTTTCTAAAATAATTACATTCTAAGTACCTATGTGACTGGAATTTCCATAATAAGCCATTCAGTAACTAATGATTTGCAGGGTTCTCATAGTCCACCAAACCCTATATATAAAAATCGCCGTAAAATGAAGGAAGTTCAATAAAAGGTTCAGGCAAAATTGCACTCGATAACTATATATTGCCACATTTATATGTTATCAATTTCGAGGTTCACAAGTGACGCCTATGGAAATATCACTGACAACGACCGAATATAACAAATATGTTGAGAATCATCAATATAATAGCAATAACAATAATTCAAATGCAATAAAAATATCAATAGAATAATAATTACAAGAATACAAGTACATAAAAAATAACTTGCTATTGGAATAACAACAACAAGAATGTAAAATAATGAGAGTGCCAAGGATTTTTCATTTGAGCTGACGAACGGCACGATTTCAATGAATTTTATCCAACCCATTTATATTATATTGGTACAACCCGTACTATCCGAAAAGTCTGCTACCATTTTTCGGGTACTTAAGGGCGTCATAAGGAATTGGCTACATAATTATATTTCCATGTGTTCAACAGAATACTACCGTTAAAATTTGGTGAAACTCATATGGAACCTTCAGTGTTTCATTCTAGATCCCCTCCAAATTTGAATTCTTTGCTACGATTATAAGGTAGTTGTGGGCTGTACAAGGATTGCACGTTCGCGCATCCGCTAACAAAGCTTACAGTATTTTTTAAATGATTTTGATTTGGGACTATCAGTGACCCGACCTGCACCTGCCCTCTAAATTTCAGCTCGTGACAGCCATTTGTTTTCTGGCATTCATGGCCTTCATCAGGGATTGTACACAGACAGACACGGAAAAATGTTCCTTGATGTGTGAAAAGCACCATGGAGCAGAATATAAATAGGTGTATGGTAGGGGATGGGGACTCCAGTGCATTGGTCATAATTTCTCAAAATGTTTCGTATGGACGCAATATGACAAAAATTGAATGCGCCAATCACGTGATCAAAAATGATACAAAACGGCTTTTTGGTTTGCAAAAAGAGGCCCGGACTTACTCTGAAATGTTAACCAACTCTGTTATAAAGCGGCTGAAAGCGTGCGCGAGAGGTGCAATCGCGCACAACTCGAAATCCACCGGTCTAGTAGAAGATTTAAGGATAGATTTAACTAATGGGCCCGATCTCATTTTTGGCGACCATAGAGAATGTAATGAGTATGTTTTGGGGGCCAAAATTGGTGGAAACCATCAGAAGTAGCTATTTCAACTATGACACATGAAACAAACAATAAATGAACAGCCAACATTTCTGTAGATGTCCAATAGAATAATAAACCCATGTGACAAGGGCTCTGCAGCGTTTTTCAAATGGAATAATATCACAGAACAACCAACTCGACTTCATACAGCTACCTATCCGGAATTATAATCAGGTGATCCCTAGTGATGATATCTGGGCCAGATTTATACCGTTTGATTCACGATCATGTTGACGAACCTCTTCGGTGAAAACGAACTGCTGGTAGTACAAAGCTGCGAGTGGTCTCAAAAAACGCTTTAGTTCAAGATCAATTTAAAAACGAAAAAAAACATGCCCTTCTACTGAACGTTTTCGTGCTACGGCGTTCTGAAAATGTCAACCCCTATTCTTCACCCCTTATGGATGACTGTCACTAACGCCGAGCTTCGCGGACCAACTAGACCCCAAACGGGACCTACAAAGCAAATTTCATTAATTTCGGATCATGGTAACTAAGAACATTGCGAAGTACAAATGTATGACTGAATGGAATTTGGGCCGTAATCTTCTGGGGCACTCTTTAATTTTTTAGAAAATTGCTTTTTATTCTTATTTTTCCCACCAATAAACTTTTGCAACAAGGTAACCCAACGTTTCTGATCTCGTGCCGTCGAATTATGCTCAACAGTATTGGTAATACGCTGGCCGACAGGCAATCAGCTTGTTCAAAGGGAAGGCGAACTTAGACAAGTTCGAACTTAGGGCAAATCGCATCGCTTTGGGAAATACCGCTACAAATTTTGCTAGCGGGGCATCCTAATCCAATGACCACTCATCCACATGCCGAAATGGAATATGATGGGTGCTCCAAAAGTTATAAAAAACAATAAAGGGCTCTTCGTGACCGTTATACCTGCTACTTGGTTTTCCCACACATAGCGCATCATCACTGCGTCAACTGGATATTTATGGTCGGTGGCGTGTTTGACGTTCGGGAAACCCCAACACTGAGCGGCATCTCTGTACCCATCCACAAAGGTACTGGTAATATGAAGGTGTGTGGAGGGGAGATATCAATATTATAAATATAATTATGTGAGGCATTTGACCAAGCAACCCTTACTCAGATTAATCTCGCTCTGATGAAAAAGCGAGACAGTGGGGAACAGAGCTGAAATAATACCCGTATTATAAAAAGATTCGTCAAGCAACGTGGCTATTATAAGCGAATTTTTGCAGTTTTTTTTCAACTTCTAGTCATTTACATTAATTTCTGAACCCCTCTCCCCCCATCTAAAACCACCTGCCGTTTTGGAAATCGCTCACCTTCAAAAATATATTACATTATATTTGTATCACCAGTCACTACACAATTACAGGTTTTGGGTCAGATTTTGCAATTTTGGTGATTTTTACCCATTTTGATCCCTGAAACCCCACTTTCCCGACAGCATTATTAAACGTTGCAAATTATTACACAACGGTTTATTATTTACCTGTATAGATGCCCGTTTTTACGTAGACCACCCACAGGAAAGCCCTAAATCGAGTACTGGACCCGGCCCGGGAAATGTTTCATAAAAATGCGCGGGATCTAATAATTCAGTAATTAATTTTTTGTAGTTATTTATGAAGCACAAGGTAAATAATAAGGTAATAAAACGTCGTGTAAGAAACCGTTGTGTAATAATGAGTTAGTGGTCGATTTATATGTAATTTTTCGTCGCCTTGCCTAATGTTACAATGTCTCTTCATGCCGTCAATGCCTCTTCTATACGATTTTTAGAGTAAGTCCGGGAATCTTTTTGCAAACCACAAAGCCGTTTTGTATAATTTTTGATCACGTGATTGGCGCATTCAATTTTTGTCATATTGCGTCCATACGAAACATATTGAGAAATTTTGACAAATGTACTGTAGTCCCCATCCCCTACCATATACCTATGTGTATTCTGCTCCATGGTGCTTTTCACATATCAAGGAACATTTTTCCGTGTCTGTCTGTGTACAATCCCTGATGAAGGCCATGAATGCCAGAAAACAAATGGTTGTCACCAGCTGAAATTTAGAGGGCAGGTGCAGGTCGGGTCACTGATAGTCCCAACTCAAAATCATTTAAAAAATACTGCTTTGTTAGCGGATGCGCGAACGTGCAATCCTTGTACAGCCCACAACTACCTTATAATCGTAGCAAAGAATTCAAATTTGGAGGGTGGATCTGGAGTGAAACAGTGAAGGTTCCATATGAGTTTCACAAAGTTATAACGGTAGTATTCGTGGAAATATAATTATGTAGCCAATTCCTTATGACGCCCTTAAGTACCCGAAAAATGGTAGCAGACTTTTCGGATAGTACGGGTTGTACCAATATAATATAAATGGGTTGGATAAAATTCATTGAAATCGTGCCGTTCGTCAGCTCAAATGAAAAATCCTTGGCACTCTCATTATTTTACATTCTTGTTGTTGTTATTCCAATAGCAAGTTATTTTTTATGTACTTGTATTCTTGTAATTATTATTCTATTGATATTTTTATTGCATTTGAATTATTGTTATTGCTATTATATTGATGATTCTCAACATATTTGTTATATTCGGTCGTTGTCAGTGATATTTCCATAGGCGTCACTTGTGAACCTCGAAATTGATAACATATAAATGTGGCAATATATAGTTATCGAGTGCAATTTTGCCTGAACCTTTTATTGAACTTCCTTCATTTTACGGCGATTTTTATATATAGGGTTTGGTGGACTATGAGAACCCTGCAAATCATTAGTTACTGAATGGCTTATTATGGAAATTCCAGTCACATAGGTACTTAGAATGTAATTATTTTAGAAAATGAAATCACAGTAAGAAAACTAGATACCAGTCAGATGCTAAAAACCAAACGCCCTTCTTGATACCCTGAAAGGATTCAGCCAAAATTTGGCTGTATCCTGATTTGATCCAGCAGCCAACTATTTCTGCCAAGCAAATGTTGTAGTTGAAGAAATAGATGTAGAAGGAAAAATACACTCCTAGATGTGAACCCAGTCCGCCTGCTAGCTCAAATCAACAGGAAAGGGAAGGCATCGTTGCAAGGTGGGCCCAGGTAGAGGATTAGAGGGCTAACAATAGGCCCCATTGTTATAGTGATTTTCCCAGATGCCGTTCGATCTAATGATCCGATCTTCAATCTGAAAGCGGATTTGAATTCTTCGATTTTTTTCCTACAAAAGTACTAGTTGATTTTTTTAAAAAGGTTGAAATTAAGTAAAATAATTTCGAGAACTCCATGAAAAAAAATTTTAAAAATCAAAACTGAATGTCCGCACTTGTGGTTGTTTATAACGATTACAGAAGATTTTACAGATTGAAAATCGGTTGACCCGTTCAAGAGATAAACCGAATATTGGATTGGCTCATTTTGAAGCACAACGTGGTGGCGGTTCTTGGAACTAAACCCGGGACATTTACCCTTAAGCCTCCTGCCCTCAGCTCCTTGTTTTGTTCAGGCCCTCAGCCTCCCTTGTAAATCTTCCATAGCGTTTAAGCACATTGTTACCTAGTTTTTAAACATCAACTTGTTATCTAGTTTTAAGCACCGTGCCCTCAGCCATCTCTGTTTGCCGACGGCCCTCAGCCCTGTACACTTGCTCCCGTGCCCTCAGCCACCTCTGTTTGCCACCGGGCCCTCAGCCATGTCATCCAGTGCCCTCAGCCTACCTCCTCTCTTTCTTTGCTCAATCTGGGGGGACCTATGTCGCGGATCCTCCCAGAACCACAACCTTGTATTAGCAAATATTAGATCTCGCACATAAACACGCAGCAGTGGGGACGAAAGACGCAGGGGTTGGAAGCCCAGCCTGATTCCCCACCATCCCCTACAAACTAGGTGATGGAGGGAGACAGCCCCGGGGTCTACAAATACCCGGCGCCTGCCTCTTTTTCCTCATTCTACGCTTCCTCTAGCCGCTGGCTACTCTCTCTCTTCCTAACCTTACCTTTCTCTCCAATCCTCTAAAAGATGCTGTGCATGGTGGTGGTCCGCCCATAACCAACAGCCAAACCTCCTAAAAGATCCCAGGAAAGGGTGGTGATTCGCTCATAACCCGCCTGGGCATATCCAAAAAGATCCTAGATGAAGGTGGTGGTCCGCCCATAACCTCCTAGGCAACATCCATCAAAAGATTCCGTGCATGGTGGTGGTTCGCCCATAACCAACGGACACCTTCCAAAAAGATCCCAGGAAAGGGTGGTGATTCGCTCATAACCCGCCCGGGCATATCCTCACACCACCGTGATGAAATACGCCCAATTTTAAATTCATCACAGAGTGTATTTTTCCTTCTACATCTGCTTACCTTTAAGAGGTGAAAAAACAAACATCAAAATGACCAATATGGTAGCCGATGAATGAAGGATGGTACACGATCACTATCAAACAAATAAGAAATGAGAAAGGGACTCTCTCATCGAGATCGAAAATGCCGAGATGGCCGCCAACTCTCTCTTTTAGAAGTTACTGAATAACCCTGTCATGGATACTATAAAAAATCTCTTCTGCCTAAAGAGAGAGTCCGACCAGTAGGCCCCAGGTTCCATAGGAAAAGTCAATGGTATGACAGCTGTCCATACCGAACTCGGAGACGATTTTCTGAACTATCTTTGATTGACAGATTGACAAACAGTGGCTGCTATATTGGAATTCCATGCCCAGGAAACATCTGGCATGACCTAGGTCCTTGGTGTCGAATTCCTTTCGAAGTGCTTCTATGTTTAAATCCAATACGAAAGGAACCGGATCTATCAGAATGAATAACGAAAATAATAAAAACGAAGTGACAAAGTGAATAGGAAGACACACCTTGAAACGTAGAAGAAAAAAATCTGAGGGGTGTTATAAAAATTGTTTGCTGAGCGAATACATAGGTGTATTATTCGCAGAATAATAAACCAAAAACGCTATCTCCGTCCGCCGTATCACACATAACTACTTCATTTTCGGTGTAAAAAATTCGTTTTTTTTGCACACAGGCTCCATTTGGGTCCTACTTGTGCCCCGAATTTTTTTCAGCCCGATCGGAATATACCCAGGAGTGTTATGAGTCAAAATGTGTATAAAAATAGGTATTTTTTATGTTTCAGTTACATGAGCTTTTGAGTTATTGTTTTCCATGTTTTTCTGGAACGAAAAGCCGAATATGAAGTCGATTTTGACCAAAGAGTGGAAAGTTGACGTTCTACCAAAGGTTCAGATCCCAAAATTGGTTTTTTATGAGTCAAAAACCTGGGAAATCGTCTGAAATCACCATCAATTTGTATAATAACACTAGAAAAAGTGTCAGAACGTAAATCAATGGCACTACCAATAATCAAAGATCACTTTAAAAAAAAGGAGCGTACCTTGTTCAATTATTTCACATGAAAGAAACAATAAATGAACAGCCAACATTTCTGTAGGTATGTCCAACAGAATAATAAACCCATGTGACAAGGACTTTGCAGCGTTTTAAATGAAATAATATCACAGAACAACCAATTCGACTTCATACAGCCATCCGTGATTATAATCAGGTGCTCCCTAGTGATGATATCTGGGCCGGATTTATACCGTTTGATTCACGACCATGTTGACGAACTTTTTCGGTGAAAACGAACGGCTGGTCGTACAATACTGCGCGTGGTCTCAAACCTCCAGTATTCAGGTGAGGCTAGTATTCCACCTCTACGAAAACATTTGAAGAAGGAACCTTCTTCAAGGAAGGAGGAAGAAGGATTTTAGGTACACCTTAGTATAGATTACAAGTTAGTATTTACAATTTCTAGTTATAAGTTAGTATTTACAAGTTTAGTTACATCTTAGTATAGATTACAAGTTAGTATTAACAATTTTTAGTTATATACGAATTAGAATTAAGGTGTATAATAGTATTAGTTTAGTATTTACAATATGTATGATGAGTGTGTGGCGTTTGTGTGTAACGTGGTGACGGTGGAGGGTCAGGGTGCCACAGGGAAGTGGCAGGGTCGGAATCGGGTAGCTGATGGCTTTTTAGAATTTGTGGGGAGGGGAAGGGCAGTAGCTCCGCCACCGGCGCGGGTGTGGGGCGGGAAAGGGTATCCGCCAGGCAGTTGTCCGCTCCCGGCAAGTATCGAATATCTGTAGTAAATTGTGCGATAAATTCGAGTTGCCGGAGGCGACGGGGCGAGGCGGATTTTCTGTTTTGGTGGAGGGCATGGGTGAGGGGCTTGTGATCGGTGATGACAGAGAACTGCCGGCCCTCCACGAAGTCACGAAAGTGCTTGATGGCTTCGTGGGTGGCGAGAAGTTCTCTGTCGAAGGTGGAGTAATTTTTTTGGGTGGGGGAGAGAGTTTTTGAGATGAAGCCAAGAGGTCGGGGAGCGGCGCCGGTGTGCAGGTGGAGTACTGCCCCTATAGCCCAGTCCAAGGCGTTCGTGGTGATGGAGAGGGGTGCGTGGGGGTTGGGATGGGCCAGTAGAGTAGGAGGGGGGAGGTGGTGGTGGTTCCACGTTCCGCGGTGGGGGAACGGGCGTCGCTAGGGAGGGGGTGTTGTTGGCGCAGTGAGGTGCAGCAGGTCGTCCCATGGCAGTGGCGGTGGCGTAGGAGAGGTGGGGACGGCGTTCTCCGTTCCGTGGTGGGGGAACGGGCGTGGTTGAGGTGGCGTAGATGGTGGCCGGGGGGGATCAGGGGGGTCCCCCCCGCGGGAGCTAGGAGGGGCGCCCGCCAGATTTACCGGCGGGCGTCGGCGTTTCCCTGCCCGGGCGAGAAAGAGCAGGGGGGTTGGCACTTGCGAGCCTCCCCGCCGAAATTTACGTGATAGAAACATCGGTGGGGAGGGTCGGTGGGGAGGTAGTTTGGTTTGTTGCGGCGGGCCGGACGCGTGTCGGTGGCGGCGCGGCGATCCGGGGAAGGTGCTCGTCGTCGGTCCGTTGAAGGGGTGGTCCGGCGATCCGTAGAGGGTGGTCGTTGGCGATCTTTGGAGGGAGGTCGGCGGCGATCCGTGGAGGGAGGTCGACGGCGGTTCGTTGAGGGGGTTGTCGCTGCTCGGAGGAGCGGTCCCGTTGTTGGGGGGAAGGAGTGGGGCGGGGGGTGCGAATTTCGTTGACGCAGGCAGACGCGGCGAGGTCGTATACCGTGTCCGCCAGACGGAGGAGGTCCTCGTCCGGACCGTCGAGATGGCTGGCGAGCGCCATTTGGATGGGGTGAGGCAAAGCACGCAGCCAGAAGGTACGGGCGATGTCCGCGGTCATGATGCCTTGCAGCTGGTGTGGCAGGCGTCTGAAGAGGTGGGAGGGCTTCATGTCGCCGAGTTTTTGAGGCTGCGACAGAGCGGCGACTCGTGCGATCTTGGACGGCTGGTAGAGGGAGATGAGGCGGGAGCAGAGGTCGTCGTACGCAGCGGCGGCGTCGGGGGAGATGTCCGACGTCTGCAGGAGGATGTCGTACAGGAGGAGGGAGATGATGCGGGAGTATCGGGTCTTCTGGCTGCGGATACTGGCGGCTGAGAACGCGGCGTCGATCTGGAAAAACCAAAGGGCGGGGTTGTGAGAGTAGAAGGGGGGTAGTGAGAGCGGGAAGGACGCAGCGGCGGTCATGAGGAAAGGGGGTCCAGGGTTTTTCCCCCGCAAATTTGTTTAAATTAATATTACATTTAGATGTAGGCTAATTTTATGCTTCCTTTTACATATTTAAAGTTTCAATAAAAGAATAAATACAAACAAAATCAAAGTACCCTTTTTCAATTCATTAAATTAGCATTGCTACATTCCAATAATATTCATTCAAAATAGTCCTTTTTAAAAGAATAATTTTTTAAAAGAAGGCTATGATATTCTAGATAACTCCTGTAGTCATTTTCATTATTTATCAATTCCTTGCCCCCCCTGCCACCCTTAAATGGCGCCCCTGTTTGGAGCATGAAGTTTGGCGAGTGTGTGTGTGTGTGTGCGGTTAAGGGCGGACCTCCACCGAGCGTGTGATAAATTTCGTCAGGTTGGTTAAGGGCGAGACCTCCACCATACCTGACTAAATTTATGTGTGTGTTTGAATTTAGAGTGAGTGTTGGTGCGGTTAAGGGCGGACCTCCACCGAGCGTGTAGTGTGTATCATCCGGATCGGTTAAGGGCGAGACCTCCACCTGATCCTGATGAAATGTGTGTGGATGAATTTAATAGTGAATTTGTGTAGAGAGTGTGTGCGGTTAAGGGCGGACCTCCACCGAGCGTGTAGTGTGTTTCATCAGGGTTGGTTAAGGGCGAGACCTCCACCTAACTCTGATGAAATGTGTGAGTGTGAATTTACTGTGTGAATTTACTATGTGAGCATTTGAGAAGCGGAGGCCGAAACCCATCTTGACGTACTCGAATAACCCGAAGGGGGTAATGATCGCTGTCTTGGGGATGTCGGGGGGGTAGATGGGGATGTGGTGGAATGCGTGGGCGATATCTATAGTCGAAAAAATGGTGGCGCCGTGGAGGTGGGAAGAAAAGTCGCTGAGGTGGGGGACATTGTATAAGTCGGGGGTGGTACGGGAATTTAGGGGGCTGTAGTCCCCACAGGGTCGTATCCCCCCGTCGGGTTTAGGCACGACGTGGAGGGGCGACGCCCATGGGGAGTTTGAGGGGCGGATGATGCCGTCCGCGATCAGTTTATTAAAATGATCGCGGGCTTGTTGTAGTTGGAGGGGGTGGAGGCGGCGAGCTTTGGCTGAGAGGGGCGGTCGTGTCGTCTTGATATGATGTTGGACAGAGTTGGGGTGGGCTGAAGGCCGGGGCAGGGGTTTGTAGGAGTGGAGGAGTTGGGTGGTACGATCGGTAGGGGAGACTGAATTAATAAACCCGTGGAGGTGGGTGTGAGTGGAGGGGTCGAGCAAGCGCGCGTACTTGACGTCAACCTGGAGACCGAAATACGCAAGGAAATCGGCCCCCAGGATGGGCTTCTCCACGTCCGCCACGGTGAACGTCCGTTGTATGTGCCATACGAAGGAATGGAGGTCCCGTTGGCGGCGTAGAGAAGCTGACAGTCGCAGCGCGCCTGCCGACGGAGGAGGGAGTTGGGGAAAATCGAGGAAGGGGGTGTTCGTTCGCTCGCATCGGACGAAAAGGCGTTGGTGGGAAGGTGCGAGATGAGGGTAGAGGGCGTCTGTGGGTGATGCGGCGGGAGAGGGTGGGGGAGTGGGAAGGGGGTCGTGAGGTTTGGCAGGTAGGGTAAATGAAACATGTTTGCGGGGGGAAGCGTGGTTAGGTTGGTCCAAGGGGTCTACGGTGGAGGGGACGCAGGAGCGGAGGAGCGGCGGCGGCGGTTGCGGCGTTTGCGTCAGGAAGGTGGGGGGTTGCTTGGTGGGGACGGTGTTGCGTCGGATGCGGGGTTAACATCCGCGATGAGTGCGGAGGATGCGGTTGCGGAGGGTGCAGTTGCGTCTGTTGCGGAGGTGGCGGCCGTGATGAGGGCGGAGGTTGCGGCCGCGGCGTTGGCTGCTGCGGCGGTTGCGGAGTGCGGGGTAGGCTTCGTCCGTGTCGCGCGGACGGCGTCGGCGTCGGTTGCGGAGGATGTGGCTGCGGCATGTGCGGAGGCTGCGGCTGCGGCGGAGGCCGCTGCGGCGGTTGCGGAGTGCGGGGTAGGCGTCGTCCGTGTCGTGCGGACGGCGTCAGCGTAGGAGAGGATCAGCGGTGGTGGTGTGGGGACGCAGGTGCGGCAAGTTGTCGGAGGTGCAGCGTCGCATGCGCGGTGAAGAGTTGAAGGTGCGGTGTCGCAGGTGCGGCGAGGGGCTGGAGGTGCGGTGTTGCCGGTGCGGCGAGGTGTTGGAGGCGTAGGAGGTGCGGTGCCGCCTACGCGGCGAAGTGTTGTAGGTGCGGTGTCGCAGGTGCGGCGAGGGGCTGGAGGTGCGGTGTTGCCGGTGTGGCGAGGTGTTGGAGGCATAAGAGGTGCGGTGTCGCCTGCGCGGGGATGTGTTGTAGGTGCGGTGTCGCAGGCGGGTTGAGGTGTTGCAGGAGCAGTTGTGAGGTGCTTCGTCCGGCACGGGAGTGGCCGTCGGTGTGAGAAGGCGTCGTCCGGTTGGAGCGGACGGCGTCGGCGTATGTTGCGGCGGAAGCGATGTTGGCGGGGGGGAAGGTTGTTTGGTCCCCCCTGAGGGTGCGTGGAGGGGGGCCCGCCAGATTTACCAACGGGCTGTGTCGTTTCCGGGCACCGCGTTGAAGGCGCAGGGTGGTCGGCAGTTGCGTGCCTTGGCGCCAAAATTTACGTGGTAGAAGCAGCGGTTGGGGGGGGGGGGGGTCCGCTGGGAGCCACTGCTTCCGCGGTTGTCGGTCAGAGGAGGGGGGTGGTTGGCGCTGCGGCGTGTTGTCGTCACGACGTTGTGCGGGCGAGCGCCCACGTCGGTCGGAGTGGTTAGTCTTGCGGGAATCGGCGGAGGAGGAGCGTGGCCGGCGATCCGAGGAAGTGGGGCGTTTCTTGCGGTCGGATGACGTGGGGCGGGGGTCGGAACGGCGCACCTCGCCGACCGTAGCGGCCGAGGCGAGGTCGTGGATGGTGTCGGCCAATCGGAGAAGATCTTCGTCGGCGGCGTCGAGGTGGCTCGCGAGGGCGATCTGAACGGAGGAGGGGAGAGCCCGGAGCCAGAAGGTGCGGGTGACATCAGACGTCATCACGTCATGGAGCTGGTGACGTAAGCGACGGAAGAGGTGGGACGGCTTGATATCGCCGAGGTGCTGGGGTTGCGAAAGCGCTGCGATGCGGGCGAACTTCGACGGCTGGTACAAAGAGGTGAGGCGGCCGCGAAGGTCGTCGTAGGGGGTGGCGCCGTCGGAGGCGATGTCGGAAGTCTGCAGTAGAATGTCATAGGGGAGAAGCGAAATGACCCTGGAGTAGCGGACCTTTTGGCTGCGAACTGCGGCGGCGGAGAAGGCGGCATCCACTTGAAAAAACCAGAGGGCGGGGTCATGCCTGTAGAAGGGTGGGAGGGAGGTGGAGAGTGCGGACGCAGCGGTCATGACGTCGGCGGGCAGTGTCGCAGCGGCCTGCAGGGTGGATTGGGCGTCAAGAGGGGTGGCGAACGGACGTCGGGAGACTCCATGATGAGAAGGGAAGAAGGAAGCGGGAACGTCGGTGGTTACCACTATGGTGAATTTAAGTGTGTGTAAAATTCACCATGAGAGGTGGAGGTAGTTGGATGTTGGATAGGAGTGAATTTAAAGCTGAATTTTGATGTATGTGATTTAGATGTGGTTGCGGTTAAGGGCGGACCTCCACCGAGCGTGTGACATAAAAATGGTTTTGTGTAAATTTAGGTGAGTGAATTTGGATGCATGAAGTTTGGCGAGTGTGCGTGTGTGTGCGGTTAAGGGCGGACCTCCACCGAGCGTGTGATAAATTTCGTCAGGTTGGTTAAGGGCGAGACCTCCACCATACCTGACTAAATTTGTGTGTGTGTTTGAATTTAGAGTGAGTGTTGGTGCGGTTAAGGGCGGACCTCCACCGAGCGTGTAGTGTGTATCATCCGGATCGGTAAAGGGCGAGACCTCCACCTGATCCTGATGAAATGTGTGTGGATGAATTTAATAGTGAATTTGTGTAGAGAGCGTGTGCGGTTAAGGGCGGACCTCCACCGAGCGTGTAGTGTGTTTCATCAGGGTTGGTTAAGGGCGAGACCTCCACCTAACTCTGATGAAATGTGTGAGTGTGAATTTACTGTGTGAATTTACTATGTGAGCATTTGAGAAGTGAATTTGAGGAGAGGAGGTTTGAGGATGAAGAGAGAGTAGCCAGCAGCTAGAGGAGACGTAGAATGGCGAAAATGGCGCAGGATCCGGGGTTATATAGACCCAGAAGCCACCACCCTGGTGGTGGGGCCCCAGGTTGGGTACCGGATCCTGCGTCGGTTGCCCCACTCTTACCGTTTATTTGCCAGAGCCTTATGTTTACGGGTTGTTTTTAGCGAGAACTTAAATCTAGTGAGTTGGAGTTCCGGGAGGGACTCACGACACTGTGTATAAATCGTAGTCAGAGAGATGACTAGGCTTCTTGACTGTCCTTCCAGAGGAAGTTCTTAGAGGAGCTGGAGAACTAGGAATTTGCTTTTTAGTTTCAACTTCTTTCTTGGGTGACTGTTCCTCAATCTTCGTCGGTGATTGTTCCTCACTGACGTCATAATCGTCGTATTCTTGCGGTTGAGGACCTTCATCTGAGGCAAGTATGGGGAAATTTTCTTGTACATTAGCACACGGCATGACTGTTTCGTCGAACATTACATGTCTAGCACTAACTATTTCATCAGTTTCAGGAAGCCAAATCCTGTATCCGCCTCCACAATAGCCAACCATCACCCCTTTTTAGGCACGAGGATCCAACTTGTAACCTCTGGGTTGAACCAAAACCCAAGCCCGACATCGAAAAATACGTAATTTTGACAAATTACATCACCCAAAATACACTTTTGATGGTGCAGAGCCTTTCAGCGATGTGGTCGGACGACGATTCAGCTCATAAGCTGATGCTCGAACAGCTTTGCCCCACATCCACTTTGGTATATGTGACTGATCGATGCAAAAAAGGCTCAACCTCCGTGAACTGGCCATGCTTGAGGGTGCTCAGCCTGCACTTATTGACTCCAAACCTCACGTGGATGTCCGTACTAAACTCCTCAGTCAGGTGCAGAAGGTAATCCAACTGATGCCTGGTAGAGGCAAACAGCTTCAGATCATCCATATAGAGCAAGTGGCTAACTGTTGTGAGACAGTCTTGCCCACCTTGAAAGCACTTCAGCTTCCAGCCCACTTGACTCCTCTGGAGGCTACGGGAAAGGAGGTTCAGTGCAACAAAAAACAGTAGGGCACTGAAGAAGTCCCCCTGAAATATGCCACGCATCTCCCTGATCTCCTCCACATCCACCAACCCAGAGGAAGTACGAAGCAGGAGCCGAGTACGCCACTCGCTCATGAGGCAATGGAGCAGGCCGACAAGGTGCTAGTCAACTTTGTAAATTTCCATATTTTTTTAATGTTTATTATTATTATCATTATCATTATTATTATTATTGTTGTTGTTGTTGTGGTTCCTCCCAAATCTCTACATAAACCACTCCTATGAAATAGTAAGCGATTTAACCAAATAAAGAACGGGAAAGTTGAGTAGGGCAACACCAAGGGGAAAATAACTGTAGGATTTTTTCCCAACCGCCATTGCTCCTCAACAGGCATAACGGCCGATTGTTGACGAGGGACGGGTGGAAAAGTCCCTATAAAAACAGTCCTTCTGGTCCAGCTCTCCATTTGACGATCCGACTCCCGACTGCGACTTCTCTCTTTCCTACCCCCTTCCTCCGACTCTCGCTGTGGTCCATTCCGCAGGGTGCTGGCAAAAGGCTCCTTAGGAGCAACTAATACTTGCTGTGGTTCATGCTTGCAGGGTATTAGTACTAGGTCCACCTTTTCTATCTAGCACCTGCTGTGGTTCATGCTCGGGGGGGGGGGTGCTAGCAAAAGACTCCTAAGGAGCAACCAATACTTGCTGTGGTTCATGCTTGCGGGGTATTGGTAGTAGGTCCCCCCCTTTTTCCAAAAGACTCCAAAGGAGCAGCTAATACTCGCTGTGGTTCGCCCTAGCTTCCTTCTAGCACTCGCTGTGGTTTATTCTCGTGGGGTGCTAGCAAAAGACTCTCAAGGAGCAACTAATAGTAGCTGTGGTTCATACTCGTGGGGTAGTAGCAGTAGGTTCCTCCCGTCCCTACAATGGGAGACGCTTTCAACCAGCGCCTGTGATCGCCTTGGATCACAGTGGTGGTCCCAAAATTTTCCTCACTCCACGTTGGTGATACGCACACACCCGCGCATCACCACAATTATTATCATTATTATAACTATACTGAGCATGAAAATATAATATACTTGCATGAAAACATCACTTTCTGACACCACCAACGTCATTTAGCTAGTAAACCTAGAAAATGTTGAACCCATTGACATATTTTTTGCTGTCAATATTAGCCAAATTGAATGCGACCAAGCTCAAAATCGATAGGCATGATCTAGACATCTTAAAAAACATTATGGCACCAACCGCTCCAATTTTTGTCCATTCTTACGGCAGTTATCGTTGAAAAATCGAAAATTAGAAATTCCGTCTTACCTCCCCTATTTTTCCACCTAGAGCTCTTTCTCATTTCCAACTAGAAGAGTTTAACGAGCTAAAAAAAAAACCAAAAAGAAAAAAATGAAAGAGACCATATTTTGAGGAAGTCATGACTATATGAAATGCCAACATACATACTCCGTACATACATATATATTTTTCTTTCTTTTTACGACATACGTAAGTACATAAAAATACATACACACATACCTACTATACGGAGCTACATAAAGCGGAAAAATCGTCTACAAACTGGTTTTGAGCACTTACAAACAAGATTTCATGGTTTTCTTGAACACCTATTTTTGACGGTGAGTATCACCATACTCCCATTCCTATGTAATAAATTAGGAACATGGAAGCAAAATGTGATGGAGGACGGGTATTTAAGAACGGCTCCTTGTTGAGAACTACTCAGACTGAGAACTACAAGGAAATAATGATCGTTCGGCACTTCTTAAGCTGTACTGGAGGGGACAATTTTAACAATTTGTCGCCTGGCAATGTGAGCTGTGGCTCATAATTCAAAATCAACTAATAAGAAACGGCCTCTGAGAACTAGAGCTGGAATAAGGATGGGAGTACCTAGTTAGCGTTGTGGAACTGAAAGTCGGATTTTCTATAACGCTCTCACAGTTTCTGAACTGCTTGTTTGGTGTTAGGTATGGGAATTGCGAGCTGCAGCTGGCGTTATGAGAAAATTACCCCTGCAAATGGTGAGGAGGAGTAGGAACAAGAACTGCAGTTCAGGAGCAGTTCTAATCGAGAGTCCTCCGTCCTTCATCAGGTGAACTGAATTTCCGTTTCCCATGCGCTATGTCCAAGACCTGGCGCCCTCTGCTGCGTAGCCAGTAAACGAGGTTTGAAACGGGTGGATATAGTGTGGACGTATCCATGGGGTCCGTCGGGCAGCATGATGGCGCCCAGACCAGTTCTCCCCTCTACCAGAAGTTCCGAGAAGGCATCTCCCAGGCCTTCTCTTTTGCTCCCTCTCTCACAGTCAGTTCTGTGTTCTGGTTCAGTTGATGCGTGTTGATTGCTGTCATTGTTCTATCGAGTTTCTGTGTTTTCATTCGCGTGAGGTCTCTTCTGCAGCTCCCGCGAAATAGCCTGCGATTCATCACCACAATCGACTCCGTCTCAGAGGCCTAGTGTTTATTTTATGGTGTTTGTTTCCGTATTTTCTTGAGACCCGTCTTCTGGTCGGGCTTGTAGGATAACCAAGTGGCCCTTCCTGGTGCACGCCCCTCTCCAAGAGCCGCCTGAAGTTTCAAAACTTGACGAATCGCCTCTACGGTTTTATGTCGAATTTCAATCCGTTTCTATTAACATTCGTCGTTTTTTTGAAGTGGCTATGCAATTAATTCCGTGGATCTCAGCATCCACACTGTCAAAACCAGGAAGACGAACAGTTGAAGGTAAAGCAATTCAAGTAACTTTAATTTTACTTACTTATATGGTTAAGTACCTGGAGTTTCCAGTGAACTAAAATGAAAAAAGAGTTACTCTTATAAATTCTCTGCTTGTTCAATTTGAGTAACAGTGAACATTTGGAATTTTTCCTCGAGGTAGGCAAGTACCTACATGATTTATTTATATTGCGGTACCTACTTGAAACATCGTTCTCAACGTTGGCTAGTTGGTACTTATCCTATGAACCCATGTTCACGCAACCTAATAGGTACCCAAGTATCTTCTTCAAGGAAGAATGGGGGAGTTCATATAGGAAGGTGCTTTCCTATATGAATAGTGGAATGAGATATATCTTTCATTTGCCACTGTAGATTTCATAACAACTTTAATTATTCTCGATTGATTACTATCCTCATGATGCATGATTGTGTGAAGGTACAGTGACGGGTGCTGGGGAAAGTTCTTTTCGGACAGGTTGACAATATGAGTAGGTATGTTGGGCGGCTGTCCGATTTTGGATCGGGATTAGCCATCTTATAGGTAGTTAGGTATAGTTTTATAGGTAACTAGTCCGATGTTGGATTGGGATGATTGGGATTAGCCATCTCATAGGTAGGTAGTCGGTGGCTACCGAGTATCGTATTAGGTATGTTGGGTAGGTATGAGTAGTATCGTAGTAGGGAGATGGAACTCTCAATCCTTCTTCCTATTCGGACTTTCAACAACCAAGTTTCGTACCAAAGTATGTACCGGTATTGAGACCAGAGCAATGAGGAAAATTGAAACCATGAAAGGATACGAAATAATGTTATTGATAGACAAGATAATAACAAGCGAAAAACTCTTTCAGTAATGAGGGATGTGTAAACGAAGTAAAGTCACGTCCTGGTAAACGAAGCGTCCATTCAATTGAATGACACAACGAGTAATGTAGAAATAAGGGCCATGTGGATCTTTATGTATCAGTTACCTGATAATTTTTGCAGTTTCATCACTCAAATTTAACCGAGACTTAGGTAATTTAAATTGAGACCATTCAACATTTGTGTGATGCATTAATCACACTGTCAGACTGGCGTGGCACCTATGCCTACAGCAATATTTTTCGGGTTAAGCTCTAGAGAGTAATACTCTCAACATTTCATGTACCTAATAATACCTACATACCTACTCATTCGGTGGGAAGATTTTCGCGGAACGCACAGTGTGAGGAATGCCGCCCGTCTCAAAGTAGCCTTTCTGACGTTCGGCTACCGATGATACAAAATAATAACAAAATTAAATCTATGTATGCATTCAGAATGTCCCAAAACCAATAGTTATATATGGCAAAACTTTCCATCGACCTTATGTTCTAAAAATAAATGTTGGACCCAGTGCAACAGGTAGCTTATTTCGAACATTGTCTAAAATTTGGGTGTGGAGCTTCCAAGCTTCCAGACTAACTCTAGACTTACTCTACCTTTTTTCAAGCAGTAATTATTGCATGTGTGCATTTTTTCGAGACAACCCAATCATCGTTGATTTGCATCATCACAATAATTATAGAAAACTAGAAATGCATTGACTATATCAATTTTGTCTGGGGAATTGTCCTTGCGTTTTACTTGGCGAAAAGTGTGAAGTGGTCGATGGGGGGGGGGGGGGGGGGTACGATAAATTCTTTGCATTAAATTCTGGGTCGGTGCACTTCATTACCTTTGACTTTTGGAATAATGGGTTGTTAATATTGCCGAATGTTAGATTGGACATTTTTCATGGTACCTGTCTGTCTGTTCCGCGAAAAACGACCCTCCGAAAGGGTCTTGACATTCTAGAACGTCTTGGTCTTGGAATTTGAAATGCTGCGAGTATTATATTTAAAGATTTTTATATAGGCAATTTTACCACGACGGCGCTACCTAAAAAATAACAGCTGATTTTGTGCCTTACGTTTTGAAATGTCAGGGTTCGGAATACTTGTTGAATACGAACTAAATCACTCGCGACGAAATCGTGGAAACCCATTTGAAAGAAAAAGAAAAACGGAGTTATTGAAAAAATGGTCTATTTCCACTAATACACGAAAAACGCAAAAAACACTGTTATACCGAATGACAATAATCTGTATATCTGACTGTTATGTTTGAATGACAATAATTGTAAACCACTGCCATCAGACCCAACCGATAAATTTCAAAAAATTGTTAGAAAAATAGTTAGTAAGTCTGAAAATATCCAGGCTTTATAGAAATGAACCCGCATGCGCCTAGGTTGTCTTGTCTGCCAAAAATTCATAAGGTAGGAGCTCCAATGGGACCAGTTGTATCATACATTGGTGCTCCTGCTTATAAGTTGGCGAAAAAGTTGAATAGTTTGTTTAGAAGCAAAATTAAATTTCGACCACAACATACTGTTCTAAATTCTTACGATTTGGTTAACAAAATTAAGGATATTCAAGTGCCTCCAAATGCTAAACTTGCTTCTTTTGACGTGGTCAGCCTCTTTACCAACATTAATGTTGATGGATGTAAAGATGTTGTTAATGGGTTGATTCACGATTCTAATTTAAATTTGTTTGAAAAAGATGAATTGTGTAATTTAATGTCTGTCTGTATGGATCAGAATTATTTCTTGTTCGATGGGAAATACTATACTCAACCAGGGGTTGCAATGGGATCTCCATCGTCTCCATTGCTTGCAGATATTTACATGGATTTTCTTGAAAAACAAATTCTCCGAAAATGTAAATCAGATAATCTCCTTTATTGGTACAGATATGTAGACGATATCATCATTCTTTGGAAAGGGACTGAAAGACAACTTGGCTCATATCATACACAAATTAATAGCGTAGATCCATTCATTAACTTCACCTTAGAATTCGGAGGTGATCACCTAAATTTTCTTGACCTTTCCATTTCGTTGAATAATGGAAAACATGAGTTTTCCATATATAGGAAAGATACTTATAGCGATATTACCATTCATAGTAGGTACTTCAAATCATCCAGTAGTCTACAAACATGCTGCTTTCCATAGTATGGTTAACAGAGCTTTATCTATACCAATGAGTGAACAGAATTTAGCTAAAGAAAAGTTAACTATTAAAAGTATAGCGGCGAGTAATGGCTATGGGGGAGATCTCATTGTTACAATATGGAATAGGGTTCTTAGAAAAAAGAGTAGGAAAGGAGTTTCAAACCTAGTTAGGGAAGCTACGGCTGAGGAAAAAATTTGAATCAGTATACCGTATTACGGAAAAATTTCGGGTAAAATAGGTAAAATATTAACTTCTAAAGGGTTCAAAGTAGGATATAAAACTAAAAATAATCTCAGATCTTCATTAAGTTCAGTTAAAGATAAAATTAATATTCAAGATAAAAGTGGTGTTTATAAATTAAAGTGTTCTTGTGGACTTGACTATTGTGGTCAAACTGGTAGGAAGTTTAGAGAAAGAATAAAGGAACATGAAAAAGATTTCAGGGATTATAAGGGTGATTCGGCCTTTGCACGTCACTTGAAGGAATCCAGTCATAGCTTCAACTTTGATCTTGCAGACAGACAGTTCATTGAATATCTTCATTTTTGCCCAAAAGGGAGCATGTTGGATGTACTTGAAAAATTCGAAATTATTAAGAGTGATAGGTTGGGTAAATCTTTGAATGATGTAGTTCCTTTAAGTTTTTCTCCATTATTGCGTTCATTTCTGTAACAGTTTGGTTTCACCCCCTCTCCCCCCTCCCACTCAACGATCACTTCATGTTCCTTTCACTTTTTGGCATTCTCTTCCTGGGCCAATCAGAATCGACCCCCCTTCCTTTGTTCCCTTCACCATTCTTCTTCACAACCAATCAGAATCGACCCCCTTCCTTTGTTCCCTTCACCATTCTTCTTCACAACCAATCCCAATCGACCACATTTCACTTTTTGACTATAAAGGTCACCTCTCCAGTATGCCTTCAGTTATTGTGTGTTACTGACGATGGTTTGATCACCGAAACCGGTATAACAGTGTTTTTTGCTTTTTTCGTGTATTAGTGGAAATATACTATTTTTTTCAATAACTCCGTTTTTCTTCAACATGTGGTTGATTGATTGCTGTTAATAATTAGTTCCCAGGTGGTTTGGTGTGGTTGGTGGAAATAGACAATTTTTTCAATAACTCCGTTTTTCTTTTTCTTTGACTTGTTGAATCATCATATTTCACTCAATAGCTTTTGGCGTTGCGACGCCTGGATTGGCTGGCGTCTCATGTTCCAAAAACTCGTTGGTGGTGAGTCACGAAGGCCTTTTTGGTCGTTGTCTACGTCAAAATTACTCCTGGCGATTTTAGACGCCTCCTCTGGTGCTATTAATAGAGACATAATATTATAATAAGAAAAACAATACATGTTCGGATTGACTTTTCCGGTTTTCAAAATTCTTAAGTTGTTAGGTAGAATTTACTTTTGTTTGGTATGTTAAGATGTTTATGGCGGATACCGGTGCCCAGGAAAATACGTAGGTATTTGGTATCTTTCTTCAGGTTATAAGTGAGGCTCCTAGTCAGCGGAACCTCTGGTTTTATTTTGTCTGGATCTATAGATCAGATATTTCGCTCACATATTATTTAGCTAGGTACCACAAAGAGAATGAGTGAACGGGGAGTTAGTGTACATCTGGTCGTTCGCTAGACCACGTGACCTCGCTGGATCGAGAAGAACGAGGAGTTGAGCAGGAGATCTGGTTCTTGTCGCTGGAGATGGTGTGTATGTGCTTGGTCTATGTTAGTGTCTCTGTGTGCGTAAACTGGCGGACCTTGGGACTCCAGCAGGAAGGGAGACACTCCGGAGCCCGTCCCTGCTGCACCTGATGGACAAAAACACCTTGATAATCTCTTGTTGGGTCCACAGACACGCCTATGCAATTACATCACCATACCGCGTACACCTCCCCACCCCGTCCTTGTATATGAGAGATCTAACTTTGTAAGCATAATATCGCTATATTTCACGATTCTATTCACAAGTTATGTATTCACAAAGAAGGTACCTATGTTACGACGAACTACTGTAATGTGGTTGTGTGTGCTGTGTCCTAACAAAGCAAGCTTGAGGAGTTTTAAATGTGCGTATATACACTTGCCCGCCTTTGTGCGCTGCTCGTCCGATGTTCGTTTGAGTTTCAGCCAACCTCCGGCGATCCATAGGAAACCCACGAACATTCATTCAGTGGTGCACACTGTGCACAGTTATTAAACAATTTGTGATCGGGTTTGGCTAACTCAGGTTCTTCACAGAAATTGAATAACGAGAATATATTTATCAAGAATGGTTAGTCACATTTCTTTCTTAGAAGGCTCTAGTGGCTCAACTTCAAATGGTTTCCCGGTATCTACTAATTTTCATTAATTTTCTTATAATTATATCATATAAATTGAAATGCAGTCTTCAAGTTCAACTTGAAAATGTTTCAAGTTGAACTTATAGACTACCTACATTTCAATGAGGTAATATCTTGAAAAACAGTCAAATGCGCACGAAAAACAACTAACCACTCACGCTGCCGTCCAAATCTGAACTGCGAGCGCTCAAAATGTTCACTGAAAAAACCGAGAGGAAATGGATTGTGACGCGCCGTGCACACGCAGTCCGTTTGCAGCCCCCCCCCCCCCCCCCCCTCTGGTACTAATCTAGAGAACTCGCTGCGCACGCGTACAAGTGTATGTGCACCTTAATAGCATTGTGGTTTGGTGTCATTCTTTGACAGAAAGTAATGAGACTAGCGACTCTCCCCCCCCCCCCCCCCCCCCATAGACTCGAACTTGGCCCCACTTCTTCAGGGAATCCTGGGCCTTCTCCAGTCTGTAGCAATTTTGGTGAATTTATATAAGTTTTTGGTGGTTTTAGCCATTTTTACCTATTGAATGAATGTCAAATGGAGAGTGAAGGCTTTTGGAGACTATGCGTGTTAAAAAATGGTATTTACTGTCATGCACCACGGCCGTGCGAGCGAATTTTTGAAGTACCTTCCAGCCTACGGCGTTTTTGTAGATTTAATAGCACTTTTATGTGATGTATACCAGTTATAAACAGTCTTTGAAAAACTTCAAATCTTTTTTTTAAATAGATATTTTTATCGATGTTTGGAATCTTCGACACCCTAAAATTCGAATTTGACCCTTTGATGAATATTTTTGACTACAGAATTATTCTTTTTCATCTCAGTTCAACATTCAACATTCTTAACACTTCCGGTATGATTTATTTATGTAGGTATTTATTGTTGTTAAAATCTAGGGCTGGATTCAGAATGCACTGAAACGGTGAAGAATAGGAAAAATGTCCAACAATAAATTCATCTACTCACCAAATATTTCACACCCGTTGCAATAGCGTGGATCCTTCTTTTGGAAAATACCTTAACCCACCCCCCTTCCCCATTTCTTTCGGCTTTCTGTGAAAGAAATATCTTTTAATAAATTCCAATCGTGCAGCATGACGATTGGGCGAATTTTCGACTCAAACTGTCGAGCAGTTTACGTTATGTTCAAATACTACGTATTTTCCACGATTTTCAGCGGTTTTGACGCACGAAAACCAACAGTTGACCTTTTTTGGGGACAAAAAAGTTATGACTATTATTGTAGGGGTTTTCTCTCTCGATTCACCATCTTGCAACAGTTTTGATGAGTTCATAGTATTGTTGGTGGCATTAATGTACCTAAACTATTACTGACCTTTAGCGATTTTGTGCCTTTTTGTTTTACCCACTTTTTGTTTTCAAGAATTGCTCATTGAACATCTTTTCGTCTGGAGGTAGTATAAGAAATTTTCACGAATAGGTATACTACGGATCCGTGGATGGGCATTTCCCTCTCCTTAGACAGAAAGCCACTTTTTCGACGTTTTTTAGTGTTTTTCTGAACAAGTTTAGTATTTTTCTTTTATGCAATACCTAGGTACAGCATAAGAAGCTCAAATCGAAAATCATTTCGAAATAAACATTATGAAATGATATTAAATCTAAAGGGTTACCTTCCGGATTACCATACCTGGCGGAGGAATCCGTGTTCGCTAGCTGGTTGAGTGCTGGAGGCGAGCGCTTTCAATGTAAGGACATCATCGTCAGGCCGTCGACAATGATGATGTTGTCCTTACATCGAAAGCGCTCGCCTCCAGTACTCAATGAGCTAGTGACGACGGATTCCTCTGGCAGGTATGGTAATATTATTATGAAATGAATTTGCCGTCAAATGGGACCAAGTTTAGCCCTTAAGATATGTTGTTCGATTTTTAATGAATTTTATAAGTTTCATGAAATATTGTAAAATTTGGAATTATCTTTTCCTTAGGCCAAACATTTTCATTGTGATCGTCTCAGAAATATCAGCTCTCAATTTCTGAAATGTTCGAAGTTCTTATTCCACAAAAAACCTTCAAACTATTTGTCTTTAGAGCCTTAATAAATAATGATAAATTCCAAAAATGTCCATACACGTGAAACGAAATTGGGTTTTTGAGGAGATAGCAGTTTTCTCGTTAACGTACAAATGAGAATCTGTCTAATTACTTCCAGATGGTTCCAGATCATCTATTACTATCGGTTTCTTAGTTAGAGTTTCCTGGATTAGAGTTTCCTAATCAAGAAGTAGTGTTTTCAGAAAACATGACCAGTGAAGTGGATGAGACGGGTTCATGATGTATTCATTGCTTTATAGTTGATCATGAAGCGGCGAGTTCTCAGTTCTCCTCATCACTTCATTGTGAACGCTTCATTATTGTTGCCATGGCTCCTTTCTCAATCCAAGATTTCCGTTTATATTTTTGAAATGGAAGTAAGTTCCATCCTAAGAATTTTGAGGCCAACTGCATTCTATGAGCTTTCAAAGTTTTGGCAACAATTGACTTCACACTGGGGTACCGGCCAGGCGGGAGGGGTCATGATGACGTCAGTCATTGAAAGCTCATAGAAAAGAACTACTCATCCGTTCTAAGAATTTTGGTCTCAAAATTTGAGACCAAAATTCTTAGAATGGAACCTATTTTCATTTAAAAATGGGAAGGTTCATTTAAAGTTCATTTAAAAATAGGAGGAAAAAATATAAACAGAAGTCAAGGGTACTCCTCACTGACCGTTGGAAAGCTTAGCTTAGATCATGAGGCAGTTCCCCTCTTTTCGGCAGATGAGATTCCGCTGGAACTTACTGAGCTAGAGCGCTTTGAATTTTTCATGCAACAATGTCAGGAGTTCAAAACACTTAAAAATTCGTCCCAATTGCAGATTATTTTGAAAGAAGTTTTTAATGTGATTTTCAACGGTAGACATAAATTTTTCCCTAGCAGCTTTAAAAAGAGGTGTTACGGACATTCTTATGTGAGAAATCGTGATTTACGAAGGGAAAAAAACGCAAATTGTCAAATTACTTGAAAACAGAAGGTTTTAGAAAAATTGCCAAGCGCAGTTTGATTGGAAATGGGCCAAGGAATCATTACCAGATGTTTGCACACTTTTTTTGTACACGTTGTGTATATAGATATAATATGTACATGAACTTTTATTAAAATCCAGCGATGGATTCAGAAAATTTGTTAAAATCAGAATGGGCTGAGTTGGCAAAGAATCGGAAAATTTAAAAAATGCGTTTAGACTCATTGCATTAGCTTATTTAAGCCAAACATTCGCTAATAAGGTAAACACTAGTGTATATCTCTGTTTACACATACTAAGGAAAAGTACGTTTATATATACAGTCATTCTTGTTGGGAATTTTTTTAAGCTTCAGTTTTGCTAAGAATTGTTTTTGTAGGGTTAGGGATGACAGTTTACGAGTTGTGACTGAAAAACCAAAAAAGGTACTTTGGACGCACTCCGTTTATCCAAGGACTTTTGTTTCCCTCCTGACTTGTCGAATGTTCCTATGTTTGTCCATCTGCTTTTTGATCTTCCGTGTAGGGTTAGCTACTATTTACGGATAAAAAAAAAAATAGCATACAGTGACGTCAAAGTGCCCGGGAAAGCAGCATTCAAAATGTGTCCCCGCGCCCCCCGCAGTCTTTCTACTAGTTTGATGGAGAAAGCAACATTTGGCTCAGTGATATTTTTCATTAAATCTACTGATGGATGAAGATGAAACAGGACGAAAACATGGCATTTTCAGAACCACTAGAAATATCCTATCCTCAATATTCTATCCAATACTGACTCGTGAAACTAATTACAGGTTGGGTTACCAAATAATTGAAACGGAATATGACAACAGGATCGGGCTTGAAATTTACCTAATCAGCATTAAGAATCTAAGTCGAATCAAAGTAGCAGTAGTGGATTACTGAATAGAATTCGGTTGAATTTTTGATACAGTACTTCCACATAATTATGTTACTGAGTATTAAAACAGAATTCAACTCTGCTACAAATACAGTTTTCCTGTAAATATGTAAAGGAAGAAGAAAAATCCCAAGATCTTCTCCCATACCTCGATAGTGGCCCATTGCATATTTGTGTGTCCTCAGTAGGTAATTGAATACCAAGTTGCCGTGGTAGTAGGTTATGCTATGGCTATGAATTTCACGTAGTTCTTTGTTCTATTCATGGCACCCAACATGTATGGGTTCCCTTTCTATTGGAAGCCGTCGAGATGCTGCAGACCATCTCCGGGCTGTGGGGGCTTGCTTAACCGCAAGTCCCCGTTATGGCCGCTTCTCACATCGACTCCCACCCGCCCTGAAAGAACTGGATGACACATCCACATTCATCGCTCGTTCCAGAATACTATAACTGTTTGGTGTTAGTATGATTTCCTACCCTATAATATAGTTAGGTAGAATGAATATTGCTTTCTTTCGTTCGCTTCTTGTAAATAAATTAGAATATAATAGAAATCAGGTATTTATTAATCAAAGTTGAATAGAGAATTAAAAACAAATGTTTCATGAGATACACTTGAAAGCAAATCACCTTTCGAATTACGAGTTCGTTGGTGTTTACGATGGTGCAGGACCGTCTGTCGAGTATATTTTCTGTGAATGAGTTTACAGATCTCAGGTCAAGTATAAAATACCGATAACCTGTATTCCACTTTTTCAAATCAACAGCGTTTATAGTAAAAGGAGAAGGCCGGAACCCCTCGTCCACCAAACAGAAAAACGTTTTATTTTACCTGAAGATGCTGCGTGTACCAAGGGCCTTCCAGGATTCTTCGAAAAACCCTGAGACCTCAAATACCGCCCTGTCTCTTTTACCTTCAAGGTACTAAGGGTCCAAAGAATTAGTGCACCAGATGCATTCCTTAAAAATGTCGCCGGAACTCGATCGAAACCGGAAGCTTTCTTATTTTTGCCATTTTGTAAGACATATTCTATATTCTATATATTCTAATTTGGGTATAGAGAAGTCACGACTTAGTTCATGTCCACTAACAAGGGGATGAGCCTATTCAATAGGGTCACCGTGAAGGGAGTGGGCTCATATACATTCAACGATTTTTCAAACTTATTATTAAGTATTTCCTTACTGGTTTTACTGATCACGTCCGCGACGCTGGCAGGGCAGGCGGACGAAAATCCCCAGCCTGAAATGGTGGTTTTACCGGTTTTCGCCACTAAATGATTGATTTGGTAGCTTTCCTACGTTTTTGACAATTTCTCACGTTACTGATAGTATATACCAAACTTTTGCGATATTCCTTCTCTTTCATCTCGTTCTTTCCTTAAACGATCAGCATTCGTGTATTTATTCCTCTTTATCTTGGCTCCAGTCCTGCGGAAAATGTTCAGAAACTTGCTGAGTTTTAACCAGTCTGCATCAATTCATGGCCCTCGACTAATTCTTTTCATCTACTGTTTGGACTCCTTAATTTTTTTTTTTTTTTTTTTTAATAATAATCGCGCTAATTTATTCATCACCTGCACTTTACAAAACACGATTCTCATGAATTGTTCCCAGTATTTCATCTAATGTTGTAATTACATTGGTTTGTTTCGCCGTCTTTTGCATCCGGTATCAATTCCGGTAACAAAATCTGATGAAAAAACAGCCATACAATTATTTTTAATATTTAGCCAGAAATTCATATATTTATTATACAAAAATTGATTGGGAGTGTGAGAGAGTACAAAGTAAATTACGTATAGGCTTCATGTGTTATGCAAATTAAGTTAATAATAATACATATAGGATATTTGAAAAATAAATTACGTCCTGCGAAATTTTTACACCATCGAATGATCGGTACAAAATAGTAATGATTTTGCCATACATGTACATTATATTTTTCGTACATCTTTAGCATTTTAGCTTTAAATTTCCTCTTGGAAACAGAAACAGATTTTTTTCCTATCAAACAACGAGAAAAATACATACTACAGTAGCACTGCTTGTACTTGGAATGATATAGCAAAGGCTTCAGTTTTGTGCTGCGGAATCTTCAATAAATTTGTGGCATTTCGTGTTCTGAAACTACGACTTCCGTAAAAGCACAAAATTTTTCCTCAGATATCTCCATTGGGATTTCCGAAAAAAGAATCATATTTGAACGCCAGTGAACCAAATGTACTAATTTTTACTTTTGAGCAGCAGAACCAATATGCGGAAATTCTATCCTGATTCTGAATTTAATGCAACTTATAGATTGAAAATCGGTCAGCTATTAACGGAAGGAGAGGGAAGATGACTTTAGCTCATTTGGGTGCTTTGGGTGGCTTATGGAACCAGGCGTCGGGCTGTTTTCCTTATAATGCTGATGGTAACTGCTTGGCGTTTTCTTTTCGAAGATCGTTTAAAATTCCTCTTACTTTTTCCGGTAGATCTTCTTGTATGTATCTTTCAACAATTCAAGTTTTGGAAAATTGCCAGTGTTTTATGTGAACTGTCAGTTATTTGGAGGGCGTTCTTTATCCAGTGATGCCAGCAAAATTAGCATGTTCCCCAGGACTTGATCGTTAAAAAAATTATTATTTTGATCGTTAAAAAAGTTTTATTTTTGGTTTCTCAGTGCTTGTCGGGAAAAATGTGTAAGTGGAAATCTTGAATGCTCCAAATAAATATTACGGAACGAAATAACCATGTTCAAGCTACTGCCCAACATAATGCCATAAGCCATTGAACATTACCTATCAATAATTTATATTTCTGTCTTTTAGAAAGGCAACTACTAACTTGATCATTGCAAAATAGCTGTTGAGCGAGTTAGTGAGGAAGGAAAGCTACATTGAGTTAGTTAGTCAGTTGATGGATAGAAGGGTGGGGATCCCATCTATTAATAAAGTAGGCTCACATTCGGTGGCACGTGGTGCAGTTCATCACCGATAAGGGCCCTTGCGATGCGTCTTGTTACTACTCCTATCTTCGCCACTTTCTTCCAGAAATTTTTTGGAGAAAATACGCTGAGGCAATGGGTTACATTCTTGAAAAGTGTCATACATTCTTGAAAAAAAGTTTACTGAGGAATGGACGTGGGTCGGAATTCTTCGTGGCTTTTGACCTCTGAATCGGATTCAGCACCCTCGAAAACCTTTGTGTCCCAATTTTCAGCTCCGAAATCAATATTCTGGCGGGAATTAGCAAAATAAAAAATGCGTGACGTCATCTGGTATGTATCTCCCTCTCACTCGGTCCCCACGTGCGGGAGCGAGAGAGGTACATATAGCAGATGGCGTCTTATGTTTTTTCCTTCCCCCTTTTCACCCACTTCCTTTCATTCCGACCCATCATACAGCACCTTTTTGAAAACCTCTCCTTTAGATCCACAATTTGTAAGAATAAAAAAAAGCACGTCCACTTCTCGTTCTCTTCTGTTTCAGGGTATTCAGAATCCATGTCGCGATTTTAACTTTCGTCGTACTGTTGGGCGAGTTCAGGCTTGGTACCTATCTGTGTTAATCCGACTACATAATTTGTTAGTCTTGGAAACCAATGCACTTTCTGATACCTTTTTGTATATTTTGTTGGTTTTGTCCGTGCTTAAAATATAGCATTCCCATCAGTCTATAGCTGTTATTCTCACAACCGGTGTTAGATTGTCGACCGAACCCCTGCGCAGCGGGAAATAGCTAACTAACAGTTGAATACAAGTTAGTAGCCGAAAAATGGGGAATCATTCATTGGGAGGGATGGCATGAGAACGAAGCACCTCAGCTACCACAGCTCAGGGAGTGGTGAGAAAGAATAAATTTCAGTGAAATTTATGACTCTTGCATGTTCTCATTTTCAGCTCTTCGTCGGCTTCAAGAAGTGTATGCGATATCCTTTTCGATTCCGACTCCAGTAAAAGGCATTAAGAAGCCGATATGATCTTGTCTCATTAGCCGTAGGAATTGGCACTGCCATTTCTCTTATAATCTCCACTGTGACCAATAACAATAACAACACCCAACTTATCTAACGACCCATGAGCCTTCCCGACGCCGAAACTGGCATTCGATTTAACGAGGTTATTTCTTCTCATGGGAGTTTATTGTCGAAAAATGACCTATCCTGCGGTAGAGCCCCGTGGTTCACAAAACAGCAATCTCATACCAGTAGGGAAAATATGCTTTTGTGCTGGCAAGTTGCCGATTTAATAGAAGCGTTTTAAAGTGTGTAAATATTTCAGGTATATTGCTGATGTATCTTGCAATTCTCAAATAGTAATCACTATATTACTATATTATCACTATATTGGTGTATACTAATATAGTAATCAATATATTAGTATGCTAATACAGTATAGTAATATAGTGTATACTATAGTAATCACTATATTAGTGGTGTATACTAATACAGTAATCGCTGTATTAGTTTTTTCGGCGTCTTCAGGGACTTTTATTCACTTTACAGCTTGGCATAGTAAGGAACTTAATGTGTAGATGTCTGTCTCTCTTCTCAGTTCATTTGAAGTTACTTTTATTATGTATCATGGAACATGAATTTTTTCATTAACAATTTTGTTCAAATGTAACCTTGAGTTATTTCGTTCGGTATGAAATCAGGCTGTCAATATTATTAGACCATCCCTAGTAAACTCCGCTAATTACCAGCTTTTGGTTTATTATTCTGTGAATAATACACCTATGTATTCGCTCAGCAAAAAATTTTTATAACACCCCCTCAAACTTTTTTCTTTTACGTTTCAAGGTGCATAGATTCCAAAAATGCAATGTCCGTCCGCCGTACGCCGTCCGCCGTCCGCCGTATCACGTGTACCGGCTTCATTTTCGGTCTAAAAAAATCGTTCTTTCGCACACATGCTCCATTTGGGCCCTAGTTGTGTCCCGAAACTTTTCAGCCCGATCGGAATATACCCAGGGGTGTTATGAGTGAAAATGTGTGTAAAAATAGGTACTTTTTACGTTTTAGCAACATATTGGTAACATGAGCTTCTGAGATATCGTTTTCTATGTTTTTGGGGACGAGAAGACCGAATATGAAGTCGATTTTGACCAAAGAGTGGAAAATTGAGTTCTACCAAATGTTCAGCTCCCAGAATTGATTTTTTATGAGTGAAAAACCTGGGAAATCGTCTGAAATCACCATCAGTTTGTATAATAACACTGGAAAAAGTGTCAAGACGTGGTTCAGGACGTTAAATGGCACTACCAATGATCAAAGATAGTTTAAAAAAAAAAGAAAAAAAAGAGCGTACCTAATTTGTGTTTTGGGGGCCAAAATTAATGGAAACCATCAGAAGTAGCTATTTCGATTATGATGCATGAAAGAAACAATTAATGAACAGCCAACCTTTCTGTAGGTATGTCCAATAGAATAATAAACCCATGTGACAAGGACTTTGCAGCGTTTTTGGGTTATGGGCGCTTCAAGGATTTCACGTTTGTCGCATGCGCAAATGAAAGTTACTCTCCGATTTTGATTGAGCTATAATGGCACCATCTAGGTGTCGATCCGCAGTAGGCTCATTTCGACCATTTTTTCTGGTTGGTAACTTTTTTTTTTTTTTTTCAAGGATCTCAAAGTTGCTCAAGCATGTTTCTGAAGTCTTCAACCCCATATCTTACTGTCTTAAGCTCCATATTCCTGCTGCAACAGGACCTACTTTGAAATGCTTCAAGCGTAAAATGCGTCAGGAACTGAACTTCAGTGCCCATCCAAGTTGCGAAACTACTCCAGTGAGTAGTCCGGCGATGCACACAATATCGCGAAGACGATTGAACGCGCACGCTGCTGAGTCGCCAAAACACGCTTCAATCTGATGATCCTTGTCGCAGCGCCCGAATCCGATCCTGATGATACTACCATTAATAACTATCATGTTACCACGGCTCATTAGGATTTGAGTTGTTCATTATCGCGATGAAGTCATTACTGGTATTGTATGTAGTTGCTACTCACTGGAAGGCTCGGTACCCTTGTTTTTGTTCAACTTGTGGGTCAGCTCTTGTATTTCGGATCTTCTTGTATCTCCTTTCAGTCACTTCGAACCTCACCTACGTGCGGTGTGGCAAGACTCTATATTCGAGTGGTTTTTCTCCTGAGAGGTATCTCTTCAGGTGCGGCTGAGTTGCTGGTCGATTCGCTGGATCCGTCCTTGGACCGATCCGAAAGTACCCTCAAACTCGAGGTGAGACTACAATGATCGAGTGAATCACCATCTTTTCGATATTGGTGTCGGAAAGAAATATCTTTTTTAAGGAATTCTTCGAAACCCATACTCATATGGGTCTGTTAAGTCCATAGGACTGCAGGATCATTAATACTTTTCCGAAAATTACATAGGCAAATCCATCGGTTGCCAGACTTATGAAAGAGGTCTTCAGACGACGCGACGCCCTCCGAATCCTAGTTATATACGTCCTGGAGACCCTCAATAGGTCATGAGTTCCTTACAAAATTCTAATGACTGTGTTCAAGTCTTAGTCCAAACAATTGTTCTTAGACTTGTCAGAGGCTTACATTGAGAAATTCAACCGTTTCAGGCCAGCCAATTGTGACAAACACAGGCCTGCCTTGAAAGAAATGTTCATAGTTTACTTTTTAAGCCACACTCAACGAGACACGCGTCTTCGTCTGCGGATGTGGTACTCAGGACGGTGGTGTGGAGTAGCCGATCATCAACCTTTGCAACATTCTACCAAAGCCCAGGTACATTGACCAGTCTCATATTTCTATTACAAAGCTCTTCTGATGTCCTGAAGGGGTGCAGAAAAACGATCAGTAAATCCGTGGAGGAATTACTGGAAACAGTTAATTTGGAAAAAAAACAGCGGGACTTGAAATTGTAACCTTCCTCATATCTCTAAATTCAACCATCTTTTAACTTTATCCTATCTACCGATTTATACAAGAAAACTGTAGTATAATGGTGCCTCGAGAAAGAAAATTACTATTTCAGTATCCAGCAAAATTTTGCCGGTAGGTATGGTGATAATTGCTGAACACCCCCAAAAGTGTGTCCGAAGTAAGTACCATCGTATAGGATGGTACTTCGGAAATTCGCTCTTATGGTCTGATGCATGAACGTAAACCATTTTTCTTTTTTAAATTGAAATTTGAAAAGGATATGTCAGTTATTTGAAACTTGAACTTGACACGGTCGGAAGAGGGCATCGCTGAATGGCGAATCTTTACTGAACGTAACGACCATTTCATAATCAAAATTTCCACTACATTTTTGACGTCTACAGGGTATCCCAGCTATTACCTACCTGTCACCCCATTTATTCTTTAATTTACAAGATGAAAGATGCGGGGAACGCCATTCTTCGTTATTTTTTCTGTAAATTCCGAAAATCATATTTTTGCGTGCCGTGGGTGCGCAAAACTGCGTGCAGTCTGCATCAGTCTTCGTTCAAATGGGTACCCAAATTTCTCACTCCATATTCAGATTCTGCCTGACTTTTCTGCAGATTTCTGCATCATATTTCATGAACAAATCATGACGAATGGTGTTGCTCGAATTGTTGGTGATCTTGTAAATAATTAAGGGTTAAAACGGTGATAAGTAGGGATAGGATTTCTATGTATTTCAAAGTGCGAAATATGTAACTAAAATATGTAGGTATTTATTTTTTTAATATGCATAAAATATGTGAAATTTTTTAAATATTTTCTGAAACACATACGTAAAAATGGGTAAAAGTTTTGAAGCCAAAGTAAATAAATTTTGAAAATACGTGATACTAATAGTTATTTAATTATAGAAAATTAGTTTAAAAAAACTTCATCCGGCAGCTCACATAGATACTCAGCAGTCAATTAGTCTATTCGAGTGTGCATTTCGCGGCATTTCTCACCAGAAAACAGAGTTTCCCAGGCTCACCAGAGTTTTCAACAATGAACAGTGCAATGCAAAAAATAGTGTTTCAACCACCCACAAATGGCGATGTTCTTCAAAATGTTGAGGAACAGTTGAAATTGAAATACACTGCCAAGGTGATGGCACAGGAGCTTCCTCGTCACAATCAGAGTGACCCATTATAAAATAGAACAGACTCGGATGCAAAATAACATAACATTACATTACATAACATAGCATTACATAACATTACATGAAATATACATATTACATAACATTACGTCCATAATACATTACGTCCATTATACATAATTGCGAAAGTTATGCGTGTTTGAAGAATTTCACGTTAGCGCATGCGCAGGGCGAACCGCTGGCTCTATCATGTTGAAATTTATATGGGACCTCAATGGGCCCTACCCGCTTAATCCCTGAGAATTACATTGAAATTGGGAGAAATCTTTGGTTACTACGGCTGTAACAAGGAAATTGAATCTATTTCACGCCAGCGCATGAGCAGAGCGCACCGAGGGTCCGATCATGCTGAAATTCATACTGGAACTCACTAGGCCTTGCCCAAACAACCCTTGAAAATTTGAGCGAAATTGAATCAAAATTGTGAAAGTTATGCGTGTTTGTTGAATTTAACGTTAGCGCATGCGCAGGGCGTACCGCTGGATCAATCATGTTGAAATTTGTATGGGACCTCAAGGGGCCTTATCCGCACCATCCCTCAAAATTTTAGCTGAATCAATTCAAAATCGTGGAAGTTATGGCTGTAACAAGGAAATGCGGACAGACTCACAGACTCCACAGACCGACAAACACGGAACCAAATTTGTTCAGTAGGCTTTGAAACGCAAAATGCAAGTGGAAATTTTGATTTCTGATGACAAAAATTTTTTGGCTCACGAAAGTGAACACAAGGCTTCCGCTGCTTCGCAGACTCGGAAGCAAAATAGGTACCTGATATAATGAAATATTTGTAAATATGTCTTTCAATCAATGACATTTTTGAAAATGTTTATTAATAGCGAAATATGCGAAAACATGTGAAACTAAACTATGTTAAAACAGTTCAAAAAGTGTCAGTATGAACATATCTAGTTGAAAATCATGGATACATAGCCTAGAAAAAATATGTGAATACATAAGAATCCTGTCCCTAGTGATAAGTAGCTAGTAGCACCTTGAATTGAAAAAGATGGTCAAATTACCATCTGAAGTTATCCATGCAAATCCGTTGTAGGAAATAGTTAATCCATCCCCAGATTTTAAAGTCATTTTTATTTTTCCATAAAAACCTGAATTATAGTAGGTATAGGTTTAGTCTAAAATTGAACCTCAAAAAGCCTCATGACCGGATTCGCTTATGTGACCATGCTGCATGATTTTTTTTCATATATGTAGGTACCACCTTCAGTTGTAGTCAGTAATTTTAGTAAGTAATCATAATTTATGGTTTGTCATCTCTGTTATCGATCGTATCGAACCACTATACACATACCGTTTGTAGGATTTCTAAGCTAACTGTAGATTTAAATTGTTTACTGCCAGTTTAAACAGATGATGTCGAATAGTTGGGTCATTTAATGAATGAATGGGCAAAACGGTGGGGGAAGAGAGAATGCCAAGAGGGTTCCCACGAGGAGCTCCAATGGGTTTTTCGTCCAGCGTGTTACAAATCAGATCGGGGTAACAAGTGTTGGGGAGGCGGCTGAACCCGTCCGAGGCCAACAACACCGGAGGGACGCCCCACTGTCTAAAGCTCGACCCCCCCCCCCCCCCCCCGATTGATACCACTAGTTTATTTGCATACTCAACCAACAAGATCTCTGGCTTCCTATAACTCCGACCTCTTTAGAAAACAATTCCGACAGAATTTCCTTTTCTTGTGAATCTATCGGAAATTGAAATTTGGAGAGAAATTGATGATAGGGTACCAACAAATCATTTCGTCAAGTTATTCATGGTGCAGCCTACTCATATCCCCCTCTTCATAGTGCGGGGAGGGTCGCGAGAACCCAGTTCGGTCTCCTACGCACCTGATTCATTCAGGCCGAGGCCGATTCATTGTGTGTTAACCCTACGTTACTTTGAAAATTCGCTCATACGGTCATGCTACATGACTGGAACTTCTTTTTTTTATCATTTAGCCTTACCAGCGTCGTTATAGTACCAAAACCCATACAGCAATTTTCTGTCCGTCCAATAGTTTACTGTCAAATTTTCTAGCTAGAAACTACGGGGTGGACTCCTCACAAAAGGTCTTCTCGAGCTGTATGATGGGCGAGGCACTCCAGAATCATACTTGCTCTGACTGGAGTGTCGTCCGATGGACGGCCGAAACCGCAGAGGGCTGAGTTGGCATTTCCGATTTCGAACTGGAACACATTATTGTTGCAGTGGCCATTGCAGAGTCTTATTGTTCTTTAGAATGGCTTCGGTTTTACATCTACACTAGATCAAACTAGGTTGATTTCTTAGGTGATGCAAATAGGGCCTTTGCGTTTGCGTACTGGAAGGCTTGATCACACGATGAAGTTGTTGCTGATACGAGTGCTGTGGGTGGACTGCAAACTGGGTATCCGGTATTAAGGGTGAGAGCTGTGGTAATTAAGCGATGCAGCAGCAGGTGTTCGAAGATTTTGGAAAATATCGCCATTAGACTTCAGCTGTCCGGATTGTCTTTACTTTCGTTAGGTGTTTCGATCATTATAATATGCGCATATTTGCAGCTTGGGGAAATGTTGGCGGTCTTGATCATTGCGTTAAAAATTGAGGTCGGTAAGTACGGCATGTACGGTGGTGTACCATATTGACCACTTTGTTTTGAGGGGGGCATTCCCGTGTTTTACTTGACTAGTAGCTTGGATTTTGTCCAGAGAGATACATCCCGCGTGTTCGTTGTCGCTGTTTGCGTGCATGTGCGCTGCTGGGTCGGTGACTGCCTTCAGGGCTTTCTTAGCTTCACGGGTAAGTGATATGTATTTGCGCTGGTCTTCCAGGTGACTTTCTGTCTCCCATCTTCTAGGTACGTTTTTTCGTTGGTGCCGGAGTTAAGGAAGTTTGAAAATCGCTATTAATTCAATTTTTTCTACTACTACTTCTTCTTGTTGTCGTTCTCGTTTTTCTTTGACTGGGCTACGGCCTCACAGACATAACGGATATCGAGCTGTGATTTTGCACACACATTCGTTATGCTCCAACGAGGTGCCTTTTGCGAATCCCCCCCCCCCCCCCACCATTTTTTGAAATTTTTAGGTATAATTTGGTTGACTAGTTATCGGTTTGTTTATAGACTTCCCAGCCAAACGGATGGTTCACCATTTGTGTTCGTTGAGTGACTCTGAGGGGCTGTACAAGTGTTCACCCGTGTCAAGCAGCACTGGCAGATGATGAGAATGTAATTCGTGCAGATATTTTGGTAGCACTGTGGTGATATTGTGGTACTGAGGTGTTTAGTGATTAAATAATCCAATATGTCTGTGGCACCACCATTCGTTGAGTAGGTTCCAAAGGAGCGATTGGGTTGAGTGGATGTTGACTGACGGTGTTTTACCAAAATCTTGGAGGTTTTGCATTCAAATTTGCCCCAAAAAGAAAGCAAGGGCCGAGTTCATGTATCCCGTAGGTGGCTCATGAGAGTTCAATAATGAGTGCAGCCACCTTTCCGTACACCAGATGAGTGATCAGCCCTGTAAATTGTATATACCTATAGGGAATTGGGGTCTTGGGGATTCGACAATATTGTTAGACTTGTAAATCTTATATTTCTTCTGTTTAGATCATTAGCCTAGATGTCTTATTTTGTTTCCTTATAGTTTATTCCTTCATTCAGGGGAAGGTGTAATGGATGGGGAGGTTTAACTAGCCGCCCATACTGCATAATTTCCCATTCTCCAGAAAGGTAGGGAGGCAGTGTGACAGCTGCCCCTGGAGAGATATTGGGTAGATAATTACCAGAGCCCTTCACAATATGGCACTTATTTTTGTGAAATAGGGCCCTAAAAAATATGGCAATATGGCACTTACTTTGGCCCAAATATGGCACTTATTTTTCTCAATATGGCACTTATTTTTCAACCCTCTCCGACCACCCCAGCTATTCTGAGACGATAATATCAGAACATACAAGTTATTTATGCTAAATAATTTATTTTATTTACAAAGCTTTATACAAATAATTTATTATTATTATTATTATTATTAAATAACAACATCAGGGGTGCTGCAACGCTTTCCATTGAAAATCCCAGCCGTCGATCACTCAGAAGGTATTTCATTTTTGAGAAAGTCCTCTCCACATCAGCTGATGTTGCCGGGGCGTATTTCATAGAGAGGACATCAGCAGGTCCCCAGCCTTCCTTCAGAGTGGCTCCCTCACCAGACAGAGTGGCGACCCGTGGAAGCACCCCATTCCAAAAGGGTTAGAGGCATTAGTAATCCCTCTACACTAGGTAATGGCTCAGGGTTCGAGAAACCTCGTCATTCAAAAATTTTCACTTCAAATTTTTTTGAAGGAGTTCGGCGAAAAAAAGGCAAAACATGGCACAAACATGGCATTTTCCCAAAAATCTGCCGAATATGGCATTTTACCTAAAAATCGGCAGATTATGGCATTTTTGTATGGCGCCATGGCAATATGGCATTTGAAGGGCTCTGATAATTACACAATGCTTCCAGGAGTTCGTTTTCGCAAACCGACCTCCATTAGCCGCGTGTCAACAGATCGGAAAGGATCCCGGATCCAATATAGAATTGGACGGAATTTCCATATACCGTCACAAAGGGTGGATGTAAAATAATTATAGCGGTGCCCTATTTGCAAATGTCATTATTCTTTTTGCAATCGATTCTGTTTTGGGTCCAGTTATGCTAAACATATTGGGAATGTCACTATTCGATTTTCATAGATCTTTTAGTTAATTTTCGGATAAAACTAGATTGCAACGGTCGACAACATGCATTTTTGAAGAAAAAATAATCCACTGCTCTACATGTTGGGTTATTCTAAGTCCATTATCAGATAGGCCCAAAAATGTGTTGATAGAATTTCAAGGCATTCGGGTGATAGGGACGGTGAGGTGTAGAGAAAAATTAGTTTATGTTGGTTCTCTTGCATTATAATAGCCAACGAGTTTTTTTTCTAAATTGCGTTTATTGAAGAAACGCGAAATATAAAATGTACAAAAAATACAATAATGCAAGTACAAATGTACAAAACAAAATACTAAAAAAACCAGTCATGCAGCATGACTTAATGAGCGAATTTTCAAAGAAATATTCGAATTAATGGCTATGGTTTTGAATAAAGGAAAACTTCGGTCTAAAATTTGGTTTTCTATGTATATTCTCTTCGTATTTATTTTAATTTGTACGTTTTGTCCATCCTGATTCTACCGTTTGTTTATTACGTAATTGTACTAAGTGCTTATTTATTTGATCGCTGTGGGTTCATATTAGGTAGGATAGGGTAGTTAGGACTTTTGACTTACCTACTCAAGAGAGTGCAGTAGGTAAAGGAGTTGTTATAGAAAATCATGAGTGCTTCAAGTGCAGGTTGTTTTTCATGCAGGCTCAATCTTGAAATAAACTATGAAGGAAGGATGTGGTTTCTGGAAGGATCACTTGGAAGAACATGTGGGTTCTCTTGATTGATCTACAAATTTGAACTGCAATGTGAACAATTCAAACACAAAAAAGTATGATGTAATAGAGTTTTTTCGGGCTAGTGAAAGCGTTTGCATAGAACGGGATCAGGCGATCGAGTGAATGAAAGAGAAAAGGAAGCTTGGATGCCGCCGCCATGCAGAAACACAAAGAAGGAATGCCTTTTTAAATTCCCGTCAGCTCAAGAAAACTAGTAGGTAGGCAACGGAAAATATTGTATTAAGTAGGTTCCTTATAATACATAAATTTAGTTAATTTATTGTTAAAAAAAATCACATGATCGGTAGGTAATTACCAATATTGTGATTTTTTCAAAAGAAGGTCAGTACCTATTGGTAGCTTTGGAACATAATTATTAGGTATATTCCTACTAGATGCCCCTGTTACTAATATTTTTTTATTACCTTGATTTCTAATTTATCCATGTGGTTATAATTTGTTATTAACTGCTACGAACTCTTTACACAATCATTTTGTACGTAGGTATTAATTTCATATAATTACCTACGTAATAATTATAAACTGTTATGAGTAGATTCCTTGTTCCTTCTGAATGGCCTTTCCTCTTGACTACGATTTCAGGCCTGGTATCTAAAACCAGTTCAAGATTTGCTCTACTAGGTAGGTAGATCCTTCCTTCTTCATTGATATTATTTTTATCATGTTAAGTACCTACCTACCTTTGAATATCAAATATTCGTATGATACTGATAATAAATTGATAAGATACCTACCTAACCTTCTTCCTCCTACTGTTAGTACCTAAATTGAATAATTTGAAATAGATTTTTTCTTTCGTCTTCCTTCTAGTAATACGTGGGCCGGTACTTGTCTATCTATGAAGGTATCATAACAATTATATGTCAAATGGGAAATTCAAGGAGTTGTACTAATCGTTTGCCTCCCCCTTTTTTGCTTCGAACTCTCGTCTTCAATTAATACTTCTCACATTTTTCAATCTGACCACTTTAAGGGGGTGGGGGGGGGGGGGTTAAGAGTTTAAAGATTATCCTAGTTTTGGGTAATTTTTGCGCACTTTAAATGCTCTAATTTAAGAACGGATTTAGATATCTAAAATCCGATTTCACCATCGTGTTCAGAGTGCAAAAACCTTTAAAATGAGGGGTCACTTGTTAGAAAATAACATTTTGGGGATTTTTGGGTAATTTTTGCGCACTTTAAATGCTCTAATTTGAGAACGGATCAAGATATCTAAAATCAGATTCCACCATCGTGTTCAGCGTGCAAAAACCTTTAAAATGAGGGGTCACTTGTTGGAAAATAACATTTTGGGGATTTTTGGGTAATTTTTGCGCACTTTAAATGCGCCAAAACCCTCCTTAGAGTAGGCCAATTTCGCCCATCTTCGAACTTAGCCTTTCGATTGCCAAGATAGATTTTTTGTGCAAATTTGAGCTGTTTATCTCAATTCTATCGAGAGTTATCGTCTGGAGTGACACATATATAAATATATATATACATATAAAAAAGTGTTAAATTTCAGGAATCGTTTTAGAATGGTCTGAAACGGATTTCTATGAAGAAAATTTCCAAAAATTTATATTATTTAAATTTCGAAGCCATTGCAATAGCTTCATTTTCTTTGAAAATTCGCTAAAACTGAATGCGGTCGCCCCTCTTTAAGTTGATAAACTTGTGCTGAGGAGCGGAGTCGTCCTAACCTGTTTTAAAAAAAGTTATATTCTAAATTAAATAGAAATTTATTCAGTTGTGGTAAAGAATTCACAGTTACGTGAAATTAAATGAGATAATAAAGATTCTTTTGTGATTTATCATTCAAAAACTATCCAAAACTTCACATAAAATGTATCTTTAATATGACCTCTTTAATATGTTTTTAAAACTTTTGGTGTTGATAATCATTTTAAATTAACTGGAATGCTGTTAAATAATTTTACTCCATTATTTGAAAAGAAATTTCGTTCTTCAGCTGTAAGACGGAACGGAAGTTTTAAGTTAATACCCTCTATTAATCTAGCGTGGCCACAAACTCTTTACTGATTTTGGTTTTTGTAAATATATATAAAAGCACAGTTTTCTTATAAGTTTTACCAACATCCAGTTCAGTAAATAGTTTAAAAACTTGTGAAGTTGGGAATTACACTTTCTTATGTAATAAAATTTTGATTATTCGCTTTTGAACGATACTCAGAGGCTCCAAATGTTCGAGAAGCAGATCCCCACACGAGAATGCTATATGAAATTACGAATTGTACCAAAGCATTATAAAACATTTTAAGAGTAGCGATGGACATGAGATTTCTAATTTCTAAGCACGCAGGAATGATTTTTTGCAATCTGTTACACAAGTTATCAATGTGACATTCCCAAGACAGACGTTGATCAACTGCCAACCCCAAATACTTCGTGAAAGTGCATACTAGCAGATAACAGTGCTCCTTAGGGACAAGACCCATTATAGTACTGTATTGTGGTATCTCGCACCTGATATTTTCTTTTTTAATGATGGGTTTCCCATCTGATTCAAAATGAACGGCACATGGAAAGGTCTGGTTAATTCTCTATAATTGTTTCCCACTCTTGGCAGCAAACAGTGTTTTCCTTGGTTTCTGTTTCTTCTGTGTAAACTACTCTGTCAGAATATGGCTAGTGCTTGACAATAATGCCTATATATTCGGTGCGTGGAAAACCTATATGAATAAACTAGTTTTCTGAATAATTATTTTAAAAGAAATGGTCTGGGGGTTTAGCGAATTTTACAAGATTATGCACTGTTGAGAGGGGTCCAGAATTTCTAGTAGACGTACCTACATAGGTTTTTCAAAAACGTTTCGATGCTTTTCCGTTTCAGAGTACTCCGAATCCAATATGCACTAGAATTTAACATTTTCATATACGCCTGGGTATGTATGTACATAATGAAGGTGGAGAAATTACCAAACTAGTCTTTAGGATGAGTTTTGTTCAATTATATTGCTGCGATGTTTGATAAGGTGAGGATTGGCAAATGGGAATTTCCACACAGTATTGTTTCTTCTGACAATGAGTTAAATCCCGCTAAAGAGAGCAATATCTACATGACTAGAGTGATCGAGGACAGAAACGTAGTAGCAATATAATTTTTTTAAACTCACCCTAAAGACTATCTTGGTCCACCTCCGTAATATCAATATTGCACTAGTCATAAACCTTCCACCACTATTCATTCTTTCTATATCTATAAAAATCTCATGTCACGGTGTTTGTGGTCACACTCCTTCGATACGGCTCGACCGATTTTTATGAAATGTTGTATGTATATTTGGTAGGTATGAGAATAGGTCGTAAAGTATACTTCATACCGCTAGAGTGACCCTCCAATTTTTTAATCGCAATTTTAGTATTTCATGCAAGTAAATAACGTTGTTCGTATTTCATACAGAACGAAATTATCAGCTGACCTTGGGTTTGCGAGAACTCAAGTATGCTAGTGTTCTAGTTCTGGGAGGAACTCACGGCACACACACACACACACACACACACAAACGCGCGCGCGCGCGCGCGCGCGCGTGTGTGTGTGTGTGTGTGTGTGTGTGTGTGTGTGTGTGTGTGTGTGTGTGTGTGTGTGTGCGTGCGTGTGTGTGTGTGTGTGTGTGTGTGTGTGTGTGTGTGTGTGTGTGTGTGTGTGTGTGCGCGTGTGTGTGTGTGTGTGTGTGTGTGTGTGTGTGTGTGTGTGTGTGTGTGTGTGTGTGTGTGTGTGTGTGTGTGTGTGTGTGACTCAAGCCGCTAGGTATCCGACCGTGGGTGCGAGATGAAAAATTTTAAAATTTTAAATTTTACAAAAATTTGTTTAATTGACTTAATTTACTGAAAATTTATGTCACTAACAGTGGTATAGACTCGAGACATGAAGAGAAACTTTTTTCCGATTTTAGGCCATTTCGGACCACTGCACCGCTCCAGTCGGCGTTCCAGTTTGATGCATTACTCACCTACCTATGTTTCGCTTTCGTTTTTTCAATCAATCGATTGGTTAATCTGTGTGAATTATCAATATCGGGGGGATTCTATTATACACTAGTAAACGCTAAACGCCTCAGATTACTATTCAGATCAGGCTGGCCAGTCCAAGCACTTGACGTGCTGGTTGTCTGCGGCAGAAAAACGTTTTCCACCTGTTCGTGCACTCCTTTTTTGCTGCAAAAATGATGTCAGCTTCACGTCCCAGTTACCAGAAGTACTTATTCGGTTCATTCGGAATACCTTTGAACAGTTGAAATCCGTTCCAGGGAGCAGTGTTCCATGACCTTCTCTTCCCCCTCGTCGTGTCGTAGGTCTGTGAAGGTACACAACGTCAACGATGATCCCTGTGATCGGTCCTCTTCGTCAGTCCCGCAGGTGATTGGTGGGATTCTGCTGAAGTTTTCCCCTGCCGGAACTTCGGTCGTCGGTTGATTGGTTGCCAGTCAGCCGTTACCGTATCTTTCGATTCTCTTCTTAATTCAGAAGGGGTTCGAACTAAATCACTCGCGAAGAAATCGTGGAAACCCATTTCAACGAAAAACGGAGTTATTGAAAAATCGTCTATTTCCACTAATTATCACCGAAACCGGTATAACAGTGTATTTTTCTCGTTTTTTCATGTATTAGTGGAAATAGGCAATTTTTCAATAACTCCGTTTTTATTTATTTCAGAAGGGGCTCTCGGCCTGCTACCTTTATCTACTCTTCCACCGGGAAAATTGTCCTCAAAGAAATAGAAAGTTGGGTGTGACGCATCTGACGATTTTAATATCTATGGTACAAATACTTCGTTCTGTAGTTGGATACTTTTCACATTTTAGTATCCCAGTATTATCATTATAGCAGTCTCTGGAGATTGACCACATGTATGAAAACCCTAAAGTAGTGGTATAATTTGCTCACAGTGGTCAAGGGCCGTATTTATTAGCATTTTTTTGTGAGAATCCTTTCGAAAGGGACCCCGCAGATGATAGATCTTGAAGTTCGAATTAGACATTTTAATATTACGAACTAAATTTCCACTCGCGTTTTGCGTTTCTATTCAATGTATGTCTTTATTTCAGTGTGTACCTTGCGACGCGCGTAAGTATACGAAATGATGGTCATAGCCATCTTTAATATGGAGGGTAGGTGCGGGTGGGCCCTATAAGGTCTAATTTGAAATGCATCAATACAGGGCTGTACGTCTGCGTATGCACTAACGTGATATTCTTTCAATGCCTGTAACCAGACTAAAGGATGGTCGGAACTAGTAGAAATTGGGAGGGTAGGTGGTGTTTTATCTCGTATAAGTTTCCACATAATCAGACTGGAAAATTCGCCTTCGATTGCGCAAACGTGAAATCCATGCAATGACCGTAACCCAAGGCGTGTAGAGAGAGATCTCTCTATACACGCCTTGACCATAACCATACAAAAGGACATGGGAAATGAGCTGAAAGTAGGTGGGGTTGGGTCCGAGATGGTGTCCTATATTATTTTAATAGGAGTCTTGTGGTGCGGTGGGGGAGGGGGGGGGATGGATTCATGCGGATTACCGCATGAATCCCCTACACCATCAGTGTAGGGTCCAAGCTTCTTTCTTCGGTGGTGTTTGGCAGAGATATCAGGTTTTGGCCCAAACCAGTAATTAAATTGTACACAAATACCTCAGACTATTATTTGACCACTTGCCATATTGGTTCATTCAAGGAACCGTCGTCTGTATTAGAGACATTAGCTTAATAAATTTTAATAAAGTTAATAATTTAACCTTAAAATTAATAATCTAATAAGTTAATCATTTAAAGGTTAATAATTTAATTAGGGCTTAGTACCGTTTTATGAGTTTAATAAGGGTTTAAATCTTAATATAGGTTTAAACCCTCAAAAAATGGAGGTTGTTCCATCTTCCGTTGGTTTGCCTGACAGAACATGGAATCAAAACCAATGACGCCCACTCATTTTTCTCCACTTTCTCTTTCACATTCAATTTAACCATTTGCTCACTAAAATTGTATTAGTTTCGCGACGTATTTCGTAGGAGTGCGGTCGAGTTTCCATATTTCTGGATGATCGACAAGGCGATAATTTACGACGGTGAGTGCATTGTTCGAAAATTGTTCGCTAGAAGTACCTACATATATCACATACTTCGCGATAAAATTGGCGTCCTTCTCGATTCCTGATACTGGTATGTTGGTTCACATTTTATGTTGTAAAAGGAAATTTTACTGGTTTCGCCAGGGAACCGTTTTACGTTGTTGTTCCGGAGTACAACAATACAGTTCAATATTCTCGTTTTATGAATAATTCATTATTCTCCTTTCGTTGATACATATTTTATTTATGTTTTTTTATTCATATTTTATTAATCACTTCTTTCCACACCACCTATTTCATACGATAATTTATTTCTTTATACTTCTGGAAGATGGCCCTAATGTGACATTATTAATTGTAGACAGTAGACCGTTTGCTGGATCGTATCCCTGAGAGAATGTCCTTGGAAGGTTATGTAGGTAGGTAATCTGCTGAGGTAAAATTATTTGTTGTTTCTGAGTAGTATCGATAATGGGAGAGAATCAGTATGAGAAGTATTGTTGGATAATGTTCATGGAGACGCGCTGAGTAAGATGTGATGCGATTTGATAACAGAAAGAGAGTTGCATGATTTCAACTCACCTTTCCGAACTAAATGCATCTCCACTGCCGAGCTTTCGGAAAATATATTTCCATCCCCCATTGAAGCCCTGATGATTGAAATATGTTTACCATCATCAGGAAAATAATTATTATTACTGTCATAATTATTATAACAGTAGGTACCGAGATCGTTTTGGTACATCATTCGCAAGGTTTTACGTAAAAAGACGAATATATAAACCTGATTAATTATGACGCGCTAATGATTGACAAAAATAAAAATTAACAGAATGAAACCATGGTATCAGGTTGTTTTGCAGGCACTCCTATAGTGGACAGCTAGGTATGTGTCACAAATTAAAATGCTTCACTTCTCTTTTAGCGAATTTTCGAAGAAAAGGAAGCTATAAATATATATATATGTATGTATGTGTCATTCCAGACGATAACTCTCGAAAGAATTGAGATAAAAAGTTCAAATTTGCACGAAAAATCTGTCTTGGCAATCGACAGGCTAAGTTCGAAGATGGGCAGAATCGGGTCACTCTAAGGGGGAGTTTTGGGGAGTTTTAGGGGGGGGAAATTACCCATAAATTCCCAAAATGAAAAAGTCTGACAAGTGACACCTCATTTTAAAGGTTTTTGTACGCTGAACACGATGGTGAAATCAGAATTGCGATATCTCATTCCATTCTCAAACTGGAGCACTTTGAAGATGAAGGATCGTGGTTATTTCTTGAGATGTTCTTCCTGGTTCGTCTGCTCTAATCTGATAACGGAATGGGATATCGCAATTCTGACTTCACCATCGTGTTCAGCGTTGGAAAATCTACAAACCGAGGTGTTACTCGGCAAAAAATGGAACAAAATATTTGTTACGTATCCAATACCTACCTACTCTTCTGGTATTCAAAACATTTTTGATTTCCCCCTCCCCCCTTCCACCCCAAATCTTACTTTGCGTAAAACTACTCCTGTTTTAATTTTGTATGGTATCAAGTTGGGAAAACATTGGCCGATAGTTAATTTTCAGAAAATTTTAGGCGGAGGAGGAAGATGCCGAAAACTTCGAAAATTCGCTCTTATAGCCATGCTGCATGACTGTGGTTTTTTTTAATGCCGTTTCATCATGCATAGCCGACAAAAATCAGGAACGGCATGGAGGATGAAACCTTTATAGGTACTTCGAAAGTGTAGGTACACCTGACAGTGCTGGACGCTGCCGTCTGAAAATTCCAAAAATTTACCGAACAATAATCGCTGAATTCTAAACAAAGGAAGCAGATAAATAACACTGTCTTGGTAAATTGAATTAAGTTATGAAATAAAAAGGGTGGATTCTTGCAGCTATCCCAACGAAAATATATATTTTAATAAGATTCGGAATGAAGATTGCAGGCCCATAGTGACACCACCAGAGAGAGGTCAACGCAAAACTGGATATAGCTGCTGAGTTGCACAAATAAAGCTATTGCCGTGTCGCCCACTGGAGGGATCTCTGGTGTACTTGGCCGTTGGAAGTAGGCCAGATCTTGCTTTCGCAGTAATTTATTTTAGTCAATTCAACACAAGAAACAACAATGCACGCTGGAAAAGCTGCAAAAAGAATATCAAGATATTTGAAGGGAACAATAGAAACTAAACTAACCTTCAGGAAATCCGATTGCGGATTCGCTGATGCTGATTGGGGTAACAGCTCATTGGATCTTCGATCATAAAGTGGCATAGCGTTTCATGTCAGGAACAGTAAGGAGAAAGCCGAAAGCAACGTACTGTGGCTACATCAAGCACTGAAGCAGAATTATTGCCTGACGAAAGCTACAAAAGAAGATTTGTACCTACAAAGATTTATGAGGGAATTAGGATTTCTAATAGAGGGGGCGCTGATCATCCATATTGATAACCAAGGCGCACACACAGTGATTCAAAATGCGCATGCTCGCACCAAGCACATAGATATTCTGCCTAAGTTCATCAGGGAAGCCTTGGGAACAAGCAAACTGGTTTTGAGTACCTGCCAACGGAAATGATCCCAGCTGACATGCTGACAAAGGCCTCCGAAGGATGAATTTTGCAAATGACAGATGGGATTAGAGACTCCGGCCCCTAACTCATAGGACTTGAGGGGACGTCGTTTAATTAAGTTCGGCAAATTGTTATGATGGTCCACATGCTCTGCCTGTTGGTAACTTAATAAACTGTTTTGGTTGAATAAAAATGGAATCTGTGTAAAAATCAAACTTGTAAGTTATTCATAATTTATAGCAAAGTAAGCATGCTTCTCCGATATTCGATCCCTACATCAGATTGGAGTGTGAGAAAGTAGTAACTGGTGTAGATACTTGGCCACATGTAGGTTTTCGTAGCACTCAGTCACTTTAAAATTATTGATCTTCGTTTTATTGGAGTTGGTAGGCAAGTTTGGAGAATTAAATGAATATTACAGGTTGGAAAGCTCGCTACCAAAATTTTCGAGTCATGCTAAGTAAGTACCTACCAAATTATTACTTTTATCAGTAGAAAATAGAATAATAATTATTTTCTCGATTATTTAAGGACAGCTTTGTACCTATAAAAATAAATAAACTGGAATCCCTGGACTCCCACGGCCTTCTCCTGCGCTTTCCGATGTTATATAGTTTCCATCCACTTCATTAGTTCTGTGGTGAAAAATCACACATAGATGTAGGTACCTATCTAGGAAAACCTTGTTATATTACAGCAAGAAGTCTACATTCATTTCTTGGTAAATATTTAACAAATTATTCATTTTAATTTCCATATTTCATTGAATAACGATTTTCTACTGGCTAGATGTGAGTTTGAATAAATTCCGTGAAATGAACTATATGGGAATGTGGTCTGTAGGTTTTGTACGGTAAACAGTTATTCAAGTACAGCCAAATTCTTCGCGTTTTCGTAGTGGACAAAATAATGTTTAAATTTCGATTTTGATGATTGAAAACCGAGGAAAGTAGTCTAGATGTACCTAGTCATCTACGTATACGTTAGCGAAGTAGGTAGGTACGTTACTTCAGAAATTCGTTCATGTCATGCTACATGCCTGGAGCATTCTAATATGATCATAGGTTTTGTCTACTATATGGCTTTTAAAGCTGCTTGTTAGAAAGCCGTAGTTCATCTCAAAAATCCATGGTAAAAATGTATTATTTCAAAGTATTCGTGTTAAAAACATCAAATCTCTGCAGATTGCTAAGATCTCAGGCATCGAAACGTGAGAAAGGTTGTGAGAATGTGTTTAAAGTTCGACGTTCACTCAGGGAAAGTGATTGAGTGGTGCGAATAAGAGGAGTTCCTCATCTGGTAGTACAACGACGAGAAAGTTTCGTTGTATCCGACGCGAGTTGGTGAGCCACAGCTGCGAGCTGCGTTGCGGGTGGTATGGCCAAAAACATGTTGACGCTCCAAGAGGTCACGTCGTTGTAGTTAGAGAGCCAGTGGCCTCCTAATTTAACCGGAAGATGTATAGCTGCAATCCCCTAAATCGAAGGGGCTTGATGCCCTGAAACGAGATCCGCGAGTCAGCCACTCCCTACCCGGGGCATTATTATAAAAATTTTGAATTCAATTTTCAAAATTTTGGCTCCTCATTTAACCGAAAGATAAATGGTTGAAATTTCTTTCAAAATGTAGGCTTCTGATCACTGGTTTAGGATTCAGGGCGACTGACGACCGATCCTGGGCCAATTTACTAACTGACGCGTTCAAATTTGGTTAAAATGTGCATCTAATTTAACCGAGAGATAAATGGCTGGGGTTTTTTTCAAAACGACCAGCATGCAGCCCTAAATAACATTGCGCAACGACTGACGGCGCCAGCTGGGCAGATTTCATAACAGACGACAATTTGAATTTCGGTTGACCGAAACTTAACCGAGAGATAAATGGTTGAATTTTGTTTCAAAATGTAGGTTTTCTGTTAGTGATCCAAGATTCAGGGCGACTGACGGCCGATCCCGGGCCAATTTAGTAACTGACGCGTTCAAATTTGGTTAAATTGTGCATCTAATTTAACCGAGAGATAAATGGCTGGGTTTTTTTTTCAAAACGACCAGCATGCAGCCCTAAATAACATTGCGCAACGACTGACGGCGCCAGCTAAGCAGATTTCATAACTGAAGACAAATTAAATTTCGGTTGACCGAAACGACCGAGAGATAAATGGATGAATTTTGTTTCAAAATGTAGGTTTTCTGTTAGTGACCCAGGATTGAGGGCGACTGACGGCCGATCCCGGGCCAATTTAGTAACTGACGCGTTCAAATTTGGTTAAATTGTGCATCTAATTTAACCGAGAGATAAATGGCTGGGTTTTTTTTTTTTTCAAAACGACCAGCATGCAGCCCTAAATAACATTGTACAACGACTGACGGCGCCAGCTGGGTAGATTTCATGACTGACAACAATTTAAATTTCGGTTGACCGAAACTTAACCGAGAGATAGATGGTTGAATTTTGTTTCAAAATGTAGGTTTTCTGTTAGTGAACCAGGATTCAGAGCGACTGACGGCCGATCCCGGGCCAATTTAGTAACTGACGCGTTCAAATTTGGTTTAATTGTGCATCTAATTTAACCGAGAGATAAATGACTTGGGTTTTTTTTTCAAAACGACCAGCATGCAACCCTAAACCACAATACAACAACAACTGACGGCGGTAGTTGGACAGATTTCATAACTGACGACAATTTAATTGTCGGTTGATCAAACTTAGCCGAGAAGTAAATGGTTGCATTTTGTTCCAAAATGTAGGTTTTCTGTTACTGGTCCAGGATTCAGGGCAACTGACGACCGATTCCGGGTCAATTTAGTAACTGACGCGTTCAAATTCGGTTAATTATTCAAATGATTTCCCGCTTACGTCTGAAATGGATGCAATTGTATAAAATGACAGTTTAACATTTTCGTACAGGGGAACAAATGAACACTATGGAACAGAAGAAGATTTTTCTGCTCCTCATCCAATGATGAATCATCTGAAACAATAAAACCAAAAACTTTTAGTTGGAAAAAAATATATTTAGCGTGGTTGTACATGGGCACTGTTTGAAATACTACTTCCAATGAACCTGCAGGGTCATCCTTCGAACGTTAGGCTTAGGTACTTAGTCCTCAAAAAATCCGTGCAAAAATGCCAAATTTTTGTCGACTCGAAACGATAACTTCCAAAGACAGGATCCAGTTTTTTTTTCTTTGGAAAGCAGAAATGTCTGCAGTACCTACTAAAATTTCGTTCAAAAATTCTGGAAAGATTTTCCTAAAAAAATATTTCTATTATGTATAACACGTATCACATTTTATTGTAGTAGGTACCTAATGAAAATTACCTGAGTCAGAAGTATGTTCTCCAATATCGTCATCGTCATTGGCATCTTCATCGTTAACATTATTGTCATTGTAGTTCCAGCTGGCATCAAGGTAATTTCTGTTTTCCAAGATGTCATCAATGTTGGGAGGTCCCATCCCTCCGCAAAACCGGACTGCTTCTTTCCATGGCTATATCCACCCATGATTATCTGCCTTGCTTGTAGGTTCAAACTGGCAATGCCCTAGAATCAATGCTCCACACCCCTCCCAGAAGAGCTCTATTGATTTTTTCGTCCAGTTCAGCCTGGTCGGGGGGAATGGTGCTAGAACTGAAGGACTTGTCAAATTTGAGTTCCGGTTCATTTGAGTTTTTAGGCAAAATAGCTCTGCAAAATAGCTCATGTCGGGCTTCATTGACCTTTTTTGTCCCCCGCACTCCATACATTCTGCATACGAATTCATGCAGAATTTCATATATGTCTTTCTCAATGATACTGTCTGAAAGATTTTCGAATACACGAATGAAGCGAGGATCACTCGCAAGGAAAGAGAGTATTTTTCCCTTTTCTGAAAAATGCTGGAATATGGCCGCAACCAGTGAATGTATGAAATGCTGTCAATGCCCTAGATAATTCATTACCTTGAGTATTTTACAGAGAAGTGACGTTTATGAGAATTTTCGAGCCTGAAGTGGCAGTTCGTATTTGGACCAGTGCGGAGACGACCAACATGTCTCTGTCAAAAGAACGGACTAGCATATTCTCATGGTCTTGCATGTGAGCAAGGTTGAAAATAATGCGCGTACAGCCTCTTCGTAGTCGCATTTGAGTTCACTCACTTCTTTCCTGAATATTGAGCTGCTATTATTTGAAATGAGTAACATTTTGTCCCACATGTGATGTAAAATACACGGTACCATTTCTTCCCTTTCTAAATATTCAATAAAAAACTTAACGTAGGACTCCTTGAAATACGGATTTGATGATAGTGCTTTACCAGAATCAGCCGGTCTTTGTTGTTCAGGGTCCAATATTTGACACGCAACTGGAGCATTACTTCGCCGGTTTTCGCCTCTCTTACCGAAAAATGAAATGAACTTCCCATACAGGCTGAACAAACAGCACTGCAAACAGCATCTGTCTTTGCCGATATGTTTTTGACAGATACCTACTTAAATCCTTCACTGAAGGCTGCAAAGAAGCGAAAAATGTTACTCGTTTCAGAAAAATAACAGCTCAATATTCAGGAAAGAAGAGACAACTCAAATGCGACTACGAAGAGGCTATGAGCGCATTATTTTCAACCTTGCTCACATGCAAGACCATGAGAATATGCTAGTCCGTTGTTCTGAGAGACATGTTGGTCGTACTACTTTCAAATATGTGTCTTATACAGGCGAAGGTTAGCAACGCACTGGTCCAAATAGGAACTGCCACTTCAGGCTCGAAAATTCTCATAAACGTCACTTCTCTGTAAAATACTCAAGGTAATGAATTATCTAGGGCATTGACAGCATTTCATACATTCACTGGTTGCGGCCATATTCCAGCATTTTTCAGAAAAGGGAAAATACTCTCTTTCCTTGCGAGTGATCCTCGCTTCATTCGTGTATTCGAAAATCTTGCAGACAGTATCATTGAGAAAGACATATATATGAAATTCTGCATGAATTCGTATGCAGAATGTATGGAGTGCGGGGGACAAAAAAGGTCAATGAAGCCCGACATGAGCTATTTTGCAGAGCTATTTTGCCTAAAACCTCAAATGAACCGGAACTCAAATTTGACAAGTCCTTCAGTCCTAGCACCATTCCCCCCGACCAGGCTGAACTGAACGAAAAAATCAAAAGAGCTCTTCTGGGAGGGGTGTGGAGCATTGATTCTAGGGCATTGCCAGTTTGAACCTACAAGCAAGGCAGATAATCATGGGTGGATGTAGCCATGGAAAGAAGCAGTCCGGTTTTGCGGAGGGATGGGACCTCCCAACATTGATGACATCTTGGAAAACAGAAATTACCTTGATGCCAGCTGGAACTAGAATGACGATAATGTTAACGATGAAGATGCCAATGACGATGACGATATTGGAGAACATACTTCTGACTCAGGTAATTTTCATTACTACAATAAAATGTGATAAGTGTTATACATTATACTAATTTTTTAGAAAAGTCTTTCCAGAATTTATGAACGAAATTTTAGTAGGTACTGCAGACATTTCTGCTTTCCAAAAAAAAACTGGATCCTGTCTTTGGAAGTTATCGTTTCGAGTCGACAAAAACTTGGCATTTTTGCACGGATTTTTTGAGGACTAAGTACCTAAGCCTAACGTTCGAAGGATGACCCTGCAGGTTCACTGGAAGTAGTATTTCAAACAGTGCCCATGAACAACCACGCTAAATGTATTTTTTTCCAACTAAAAGTTTTTGGTTTTATTGTTTCAGATGATTCATCATTGGATGAGGAGCAGAAAAATCTTCTTCTGTTCCATAGTGTTCATTTGTTCCCCTGTACGAAAATGTTAAACTGTCATTGAATACAATTGCATCCATTTCAGACATCAGCGGGAAATCATTTGAACACTTAACCGAATTTGAACGCGTCAGTTACTAAATTGACCCGGAATCGGTCGTCAGTCGCCCTGAATCCTGGACCAGTAACAGAAAACCTACATTTTGGAACAAAATGCAACAATTTACTTCTCGGCTAAGTTTCGGTCAACCGACATTTAAATTGTCGTCAGTTATGAAATCTGGCCAACTACCGCCGTCAGTCGTTGTTGTATTGTGGTTTAGGGTTGCATGCAAGTCATCTTGAAACAAAAAAGCCAGCCATTCAGCTGTTGGGTAAACTGGGTGCACAATTAAACCAAATTTGAACGCGTCAGTTACTAAATTGGCCCGGGATCGGCCGTCAGTCGCTCTGAATCCTGGTTCACTAACAGAAAACCTACATTTTGAAACAAAATTCAACCATTTATTTCTCGGTTAAGTTTCGGTCAACCGAAATTTAAATTGTCGTCAGTCATGAAATCTGCCCAGCTGGCGCCGTCAGTCGTTGTTGTATTGTGGTTTAGGGTTGCATGCTGGTCGTTTTGAAAAAAAAAACCTCAGTCATTTATCTCTCGGTTAAATTAGATGCACAATTTAACCAAATTTGAACGCGTCAGTTACTAAATTGGCCCGGGATCGGCCGTCAGTCGCTCTGAATCCTGGTTCACTAACAGAAAACCTACATTTTGAAACAAAATTCAACCATTTATCTCTCGGTTAAGTTTCGGTCAACCGAAATTTAAATTGTCGTCAGTCATGAAATCTGCCCAGCTGGCGCCGTCAGTCGTTGCGCAATGTTATTTAGGGCTGAATGCTGGTCGTTTTGAAAAAAAAAACCCAGCCATTTATCTCTCGGTTAAATTAGATGCACAATTTAACCAAATTTGAACGCGTCAGTTACTAAATTGGCCCGGGATCGGCCGTCAGTCGCCCTGAATCTTGGATCACTAACAGAAAACCTACATTTTGAAACAAAATTCAACCATTTATCTCTCGGTTAAGTTTCGGTCAACCGAAATTCAAATTGTCGTCTGTTATGAAATCTGCCCAGCTGGCGCCGTCAGTCGTTGCGCAATGTTATTTAGGGCTGCATGCTGGTCGTTTTGAAAAAAACCCCAGCCATTTATCTCTCGGTTAAATTAGATGCACATTTTAACCAAATTTGAACGCGTCAGTTAGTAAATTGGCCCAGGATCGGTCGTCAGTCGCCCTGAATCCTAAACCAGTGATCAGAAGCCTACATTTTGAAAGAAATTTCAACCATTTATCTTTCGGTTAAATGAGGAGCCAAAATTTTGAAAATTGAATTCAAAATTTCTATAATAATGCCCCGGGTAGGGAGTGGCTGACTCGCGGATCTCGTTTCAGGGCATCAAGCCCCTTCGATTTAGGGGGATTGCAGCTATACATCTAACGGTTAAATTAGGAGGCCACTGGCTCTCTAACTATTGCGAACAGCTCCTATTTATGACATCCTAGTTTTCTTCCTGTCTTTTTCATATCTATAGATAATTATTATTAGTAATAGTGCTGCTGATTATTACACAGCAGTTTATTATTTTCCTGGATTAGTGTTTAGTGACCTGCGACATCAGTGGATATTCGATACTTACTACTCATGTACTTACCTATCGAAAAGAGAATATGCGATACTAAAAAAACCACAGTCATGCAGCATGGCTATAAGAGCGAATTTTCGAAGTTTTCGGCATCTTCCTCCTCCGCCTAAAATTTTCTGAAAATTAATTTTCGGCCAATGTTTTCCCAACTTGATACCATACAAAATTAAAACAGGAGTAGTTTTACGCAAAGTAAAATTTGGGGTGGAAGGGGGGGAGGGGGAAATCAAAAATGTTTTGAATACCAGAAGAGAATACGTAACAAATTTTTGTTCCATTTTTTGCCGAGTAACACCTCGATTTGTAGATTTTCCAACGCTGAACACGATGGTGAAGTCAGAATTGCGATATCCCATTCCGTTATCAGATTAGAGCAGAAGAACCAGGAAGAACATCTCAAGAAATAACCACGTTCCTTCATCTTCAAAGTGCTCCAGTTTGAGAACGGAATGAGATATCGCAATTCTGATTTCACCATCGTGTTCAGCGTACAAAAACCTTTAAAATGAGGTGTCACTTGTCAGACTGTTTCATTTTGGGAATTTATGGGTAATTTCCCCCCCCTAAAACTCCCCAAAACTCCCCCTTAGAGTGACCCGATTCTGCCCATCTTCGAACTTAGCCTGTCGATTGCCAAGACAGATTTTTCGTGCAAATTTGAACTTTTTATCTCAATTCTTTCGAGAGTTATCGTCTGGAATGACACATACATATATAAATGTATATATATATATATAATTTTTGGTGTCTTTCGGCAGTGAATTCAGGATGGTCTGAAACGGATTGGTATAAAAATCTTTCGGAAATTAGGGTTTTAAAAATTTTGGACCGAGAACAATCGCTAATAAAAATAGTCAAATGAGTACTTTATCCGACTTTATTTCTTTGAAGGTACGGGTGTTGGATACACTAGCTTTGCAATTATTGCCCCTTGAGGTTTTCACCGTTCAGGAAGGGCGCACAAAGATGTGGAAAGCAGGACAGACACCTATATTTTCACTTCTCAGCATTGTTCCCGTAAGTTCGTTAACGTAGAGTCTCTGACGATCACATTCACATAGTTTGGCTGATTATCTGCAGTCTCTCCGTGTAGGTATACAAACTTTCGAGTAAAAGTCCGTAGCCTCAAATTTTTGATGAGACGACACTCTTCGTTAGTAGCACTGAAGGCTACTGAAATTAGGATTTCTCTAAGATTTGATATTGATAAGGTTGTGTTTGGTATTAAATCAAAACGGTTAGTTTCGCGAGTAGTAAAAATACAATTAACATACCTTCAGGAGGACGGACTCCTCTAGAAGGTATGGTAACATTACTTTTTGCACTAGCGGAAATAACCCTTGAGATTTAATAACCCGTAATGAACTAACTTAACTCCTAAGGAACTATCGTTCAGTGGATACTATCATCTCCTCATGTGTAGTAAAGGAACTATCGTTCTGTGGATACTATAAACTCCTCAAGTAGTGTTAATTCACCCCATCTCAGTGACTCCAAATGAACTAAAGGAACTATCGTTCAGTGGATACTATCAATTCCTCATATATGGTAAAGGAACTATCGTTCTGTGGATACTATATACTCCCATCTGAATCTTCTAATGAACTAAACGAACTATCGTTCTGTGGATACTATCAACTCCTCATGCAGTATTCACCATTCCTGTGAACTACAGGAAGTAACTCAGGCGCCTTGAGAGTGAGTGAGTTACCAGTTCTTTCTTGTATAGTAATTAGTTCATAATGCACAGAACGATAGTTCTTAGTTCCCCCTTCCTAAATCCAATATCCATGTCTAGACACGGGGTTTCTTGATTCTTTTACTCTGTGGTCAAAGTGAACGAACGTTCAGTGAAGTGAACTAATTCGAGGTTTTAGTACATTTGGCGGTGTTAGTTCTTCAGGAGTAGTTCAGTCAGGAACTACCCACCTCTAATGACTAAACGACTGGTCACATGGACTAATAGAAATATTTGGGTAGGTTCATTTTGATACGGGACCATCTGCAATCCAACCCGCGCGTACCCTCAAAATTTCAGCTCTCTATGACTATTTTTCGCCTATTCAGAAGCGTTACAAGAGAATGGTCAAACTTTCGTGTTCGCGCATGCGCAGACGGAAGTTACTTATGATTCCAATGAAATTCATATGGAACTATTCGAGTATTATTCCTGATTGACCCTCCAAATGTGAACTCATTTCAACGATATTTGAGTTAGTTATGGGCGTTTCAAGTATTACACGTTTGTGCATGCGCAGACGAAAGTTACGGTACGGTTTTAATGATTTTGATGAGGGACTGTCTGCGATCCAACCCGTGTGTACTTCCAAAATTTCAGCTCTCTATGACTATTTTTCGCCTATTCAGAAGCGTTACAAGAGAATGGTCAAACTTTCGTGTTCGCGCATGCGCAGACGGAAGTTACTTATGATTCCAATGAAATTCATATGGAACTATTCGAGTATTATTCCTGATTGACCCTCCAAATGTGAACTCATTTCAACGATATTTGAGTTAGTTATGGGCGTTTCAAGTACCTTTCACGTTTGCGCATTCGCAGACGAAAGTTACGGTACAGTTTTAATGATTTTGATGAGGTACTGTCTGCGATCCAACCCGTGTGTACTTCCAAAATTTCAGCTCTCTATGACTATTTTTTGCCTATTCAGAAGCGTTACAAGAGAATGGTCAAAATTTCGTGTTCGCGCATGCGCAGACGGAAGTTACTTATGATTCCAATGAAATTCATATGGAACTATTCGAGTATTATTCCTGATTGACCCTCCAAATGTGAACTCATTTCAACGATATTTGAGTTAGTTATGGGCGTTTCAAGTACCTTTCACGTTTGCGCATTCGCAGACGAAAGTTACAGTGCTTTTCAATGATTCTGGTGTGGGATTAGCTGTGCCCAAACCCGCACCTACCATCCATATTTCAGGCCATTTCGACCATTATTTCGGGTAGTTATGGTGTTACAAGGAATTGACCACGGACAGACAGAAAATGTTCCTTGATGTCTGAAACGCAAAATGGTAGTGAAATTTTCATTTTGTAGAGCATGAATTTTTTCAACTCAGTCGCGAATCCCTACCTTCCGACAGTGAGGAAGCAAAAATTGCTCAGTACATACTACCTAAACATTTTCTGAATGGGGAGGGGGAACACAAAATGCACAAAAGGCGCTTACTTGGGGCATAACGAATGTGTATGCAACATTTCAGCTGGATCCATTATGTCTGTAGCCATGTCAAAGAAGGAGAACAGCGACAACTAGAAAAACTTGAAAAGTGCGATTTTCAAACTTCCACAACTCCGGCTCCAGATGTTCTCGAGGTTTGTAATGAGTGTTGTAATCCTCAGAGATCCCTCGAGAATGGTTGTACGAAAAATCAACACCGGAGATCCCCAGGAGACTGTGTTAGTGGGTAGGGGGGGGGGGGGGTAAAAACCCTTGGCTGTGTTCTTGGTCGCTTTCGAGTTTTTCGGTTTTCTTGGTGGACGTTGCCGATTCCCAAGATCCATGAGTATAATATTGCTAGCAAATTAGACATCTCGAGATCTGAATTTCCCAAAGTATCTCAATCCAGCAATGAGGCAGCCAACCTCAATTCCCCATCTTCGAACTCATCCTTTCCTTTGCATTTACTAACATTTCGGCAAAATTTCGAATTTTAATCTAAGGTCAGAATTGGCGTATGTAGGCCCATCTACCAGGGGCCCTCCCCATAGGATACATGATTAAAAATCTTCCGATCAGGTTGATAAATTATGGACCATTTTTATGAAATTCGGTAACCTGATATATTACTGCCGCCGTTCGTCCCAGCAGATTCATTGCTAGCTGATGAGAAAAGAAGGCGAGGAAAACAAAACGATTATTCCTAAAAGAACAATCTGATAACCACTGGTAACGTTCGTAATTTTCCATTTTAAAATGTCGAGTTTTACGATCTTTATCTTTGGTAGCTATCTGAAGACCTGGTAGCGGCGATGTGGATCCTCCTTGTTCAATAACAGCGCACTTTCCACTAAAATTGCGCACTCCGAATGGTTTACGGATAAAAACTGCATAGAACGCAACTGCATTGCTCCATATTAATATACCTACTAAATAAAAATTATAAATTGTACTCAAGAGACTAACAACCAAGATGCGCGCCGCCCGCTGCGCACGACAAAAACAAAACAAATTCTCAACCCCTTTCGGCTTGATAGTAACCGTGCTTTTGTTGGGGTTTGGGGATGTCTGGGTGCTTGTCATTCGTGTTCGCAGGATCGGCATCTACATCATACCCAGTCAGATTCGATTTTAGAAATTCAAATATTTCCTTATCACCTACCATGTTATCTACTATCGGCCATGCGGGATAACACCGAGGACATGCGGCGGTACCCCACAGACTGCGCCGCTGAAGCTTCAACGGAGAAATAAATAAATTGAAAGGATTACGAGTTAAAACGTTCTGTCAGGAGCATTCAGCTCGTACCAGAAACAACCTAGTTGATGAATTGGTCATTATAAAAACCATTATTACTCGGTTTTCCCCCTTATAATCGTTGCTGTAGATGTGTTTTGAGTGGTGAAGCCCTGTGGAGTACTCAGCTCATCTTCGATTAGGTGACTCAGAATATTTATGCTGTTCTGTGAAAAATGTCTGTTGAGGCTCCATCGGCTCAGTTGTATTGTTTGAAAGAGAAAAAGGAAAGGGGGGTGGATACTCTCAAGGGAAGGGGATGGATACTTCACCTGGTCCGTGACCCATTGAAGTCACTGCACTTGCACAACAGAGGCTGACCTTCCGCAGAGGATAACCGGGCCTACTGGATGCCGTTCGCCCCAACTTTCCAAGTTTATCCAAGAGCTGAATATTTACGACTCGACTGTTGGTGGCTTCTCGCGCTGCCAATGGTTTACAAGGTTCGGTGGTTTGGACAATGGATAAACTAAAGGCAGATGCCCAGTTTGTTGAAGTGTCTTGACCAATCTTATTATTATGCCACCTGCCTGAATGAAAGCATTCATATATATGGAATAACAAGGAATATTATACACTTTTTTTTAAATACTTAGGTTTGGTAGGTACCTCATCATATTTTTCCTGAAAAAAATTCAAATCATCAATGCTCGTGAAAACTAACTGAAATCAAAAGAAAACGACGTTTGTGTCCGTTATAAAAAGAAAACTTCTTCCCAGGTGTTGCGCTAAATCCAGACATTGTTGGATACATGGATTAGCTGCTCAGAAATGAGCGGTTGCTCCCGGGAGCCTCTACAGGGAGTGTGGGTCCGGGCCCAGACCAGGTCGGACGGCTCCTGACCATCCCCCTCACGGGTTGTGTAGATTAGGACAGAGAAATATGTGTGTTAAAAACTGTAAAATGTGTACATGTATAAATTTGATTTTTTATTGAATAATATGCAAGAAAAACGTTGAATATGATAAAAAATTTATAAAATCTCATTATAAGTAGTACCTATAACATTATTTAAAGAATTTTTTTATTGTTGAAAATTTAAAAAAAGGAAGTGGCAGTGTGAAAAGGACAAGGTGTTATTTAAAAACAATTATCATTTCAAAATTGTTCAGTTATTGTTTAAAATTGTTAGAAATGCACACTACATTCTCTGATTATCAAAACAAAAGTTCTTCGATTTGGTCTGATCGCCTTGTAGCGGCTGAAGTAAATGGTGCTTAAGTATTTGAAACTTGCGATGTCTGATGGTGTGCATTTTGTTTCAAATTCTGCATCAACGTCCTACCCATTGTGGATTTTTGCCAGGAGTCCATCTGTCTTCACCCCGGGTTTTTGTTGGGCACACCTTGCAGTCACTTCTTCGCCGTATTTCCGACTTCTCCTGGTGCCCCTTCTAGCTTCTCAGTAGCGTAGTATTCAGTAGCATCGCTCTCAGTTTTTGGCGTATTTCGAGTTTCGGCCTTTGTTATCAGGTGTATTAAAGGTGTGTTTGTTGTTCCTCAGCAAACTGTGAGGTTGAAATTTCATTTTACATTCGCTTGCTTGAAAGGGACTAATTTTAACGTGTAATTGTGTTTTTCTTCCCTATAATGATAGCTGTAAATAGTTGGGAGTTATAGATTGATGACCACTTGAGTTATAAGAAGCATATTGACATAATAAGGTTGCGGAAGCTGTTTATGTATTCAAAGAGGACCGTCATTTTCTTTCAAACTATCATCTATACATTTTGGCCTTATGCCTTTTCTGTTACAAAATATGGAACCATTCTTTTGGGATGAGCTTGTAAATCTTATGTTATGAAAGTCCAAATAATGCAGAATAAATTATTACCAGTAATACTAAATAAAAATGCAAGATGTTCTACTGCATTACTATACAAGAACTTTGAAGTGAGAAGTATTAGTCAGATATATCTGTATCGTCTTCCAATCGTAGTTGTAATAGTTGTCGGATCATTATTTCTAAGACTAATACTGAGTTTTATAAGAGAAATTCTTAGGTGGCTGCACTCAGATTTCTCTACCAGAAAGAATTAATTTTTTTAAATGTAGTAATTGAGCTTGCTTTAAGAAACTATTGAGTAATTTTTTGATAAGTAATTATCTATGGCTGAGCCAAGTTTTCATGTTTTATCGTAAATCAAAGCTTCGAGTTGGCACTAACTGTGAGCTGATTGAATAACCAGTTATTACCTATTTAAGATTTATTAGAACTCCTCCTCCGAGCACAAGTTCCCAGGAACTTGTTCTTGGTGATGTTCATACGACTTTCCTCTTTTTTGCTATGCCATAATTTATTTTTGTTTTGCTGTTGCGGTGCATTTCCTTTGCTTTTCTGTTGTATCTGCGGGTACATATTGCCGAAAAAAGCCTTGAACTTGAACTTAAATAATACCTATGTAAGCCAAGTTTTTCTTCAAGGTGGGTTTCTCCACTAAGGATTTAGCTTGTTCTATCGCCACAGCCGCATCCAGTTTAGTCAGCATGAATCTAGTTTAGAGAGAACGTCTTCTATTTTATCAAAGTTCTTGCAGGAATACTCGGCCCCTTACAGGTCCTTACAGGTATCTCGTGATTACTGGCTGAGGAGGCAGAGATAGGCCAGGTTAAAGCTCCTTAAAAATGTTTTCTCCACTGGGGGCTTTCAAAAATCAGCATCCTTCGTTTTTTTCAACATTCGGTATATTAACGAGTCAACATCTCTGCGTAAGTCTGAGGATTTCTTGTAACTCGATGCTTGGTGCATGGGTTTGCGATGCAAGTCATATCCGGATCACATTTTGATAAAATACCTTCAACGAATTCCTCGCTTTTACCATGTATGGAGCTGCGTCTGATAAAAATAGAAAGACGTTTTGATGTAAAACACCACTTGGCCAAAGAAGACTCGTCGAGTCTGAAAAAACGTGCAATAGTTGCGTGGTTACGTTTTTCCAAAACTTCACGATGGGCAATTTCCGTTTGTAGGAATTTTCTATTTTTGATCTCGGAATCGAATTTAGCACCCTTGAAAACCCCCCTACTGCCACTCAAAACTCCATGTAGCTTGGGCAACAAACGGATAGAAAGAACCCCCTTCCCTTACCTATGATGATTGTAATTTCTCTTTCTTTCCACTGGTTTGTCGCCCACTTTCGATCATTGGATACCCCTCATAGCACCTTTTCGGAAAGCACTTGCCGCGATAGTTTACTTACGGAAATTTTAAAAAACAGGCGAAGTTGCCCATTTATGAGAAACTGGGGTGAAGGTGAGTCGGGGCATAGTCTTCCAATTATTAACTTGGCAATGTATCTTCCTTCAGCATTGCAGAAGTTTCGTCGTTCAAAATTCAAAAACATGTCATGTGTGTGTGCATGTTTTTTTTTTTTTTTTTTTTTTTTGGTCATGTCATTTTTTACATCATTTCAGATTTTAGGAAGTTTCCGTATAAATAACTTTCAAATAAGTTTTCCTCGGGTACATTTTTGCTGGATTTGTGTTCTAGAGGAAACTCTTGAAATCATGGTTATTGATTTACTTCCGTAACTCCGGCACCTGATGGTCTCCCGGTGAGGGGGGGGGGTTGAAATTAGGTACACGTCCTCATGGGCCCCTCTAGAATGGGTGTACGAAAAATCAGCACCGGAGACCCCCAGGGGGCCGATTTGGCGGTGAGGGGAGGGGGGCTACTTGTTCCGTCGTGTAAACAGTGTTCCTAGTCGCTTTTGAGTTTTTCGGTTTTCTTGGCGGGCGTGTCGCTCCGGCGTCCCTAGATAAATCTTCTAGTACATAGTTGTCTTCAAGGAATTTGTGATTAGCTATCACAGAGGCATTCTTTTAGATGTATTTCCATTGTCGCATTTAAACATTATTTTTTCTTATTTCAGGTGGAGACCACTGGCTCATGAATTTCCCTGATATGATTCGGTAGGTAAGCGTCAAGTCCTCCTATTTATAATATCTTTGTGGTTATTATGTAGGAACTTGAGAGTCATTTCAAACATTTTAAGGTCCTTGAAAATATCTTTGAAAACAAGAAGATCCTATTATTTACGTACTGAACCTCAAAATTCCTCACAGAATTGAATTTATAAATAGACGTGTCAGGATTAACGTAAATATAAATAAGTTAGTGTGTGGTATCAGAATTTATGTAAGGGTGTACACAAAACGGGTCTGCAAAAGCTAGGAGTCGGTTCCTTTGCCCATTTCCGACTGAAAATGCCTCATAACAGTTTTTTCAACCATTTATCTTCGAGATATTCGACAGTTATTAATGTTTTTTTTTTCTTTCTCGTAAACCACATTTTAGCGAATTTTCAAAGAAAATGAAGCTATTGCAATGGCTTCGAAATTTAAATAATATAAATTTTTGGAAATTTTCTTCATAGAAATCCGTTTCAGACCATTCTAAAACGATTCCTGAAATTTAACACTTTTTTATATGTATATATATATATATATATATATATATATATATATTTATTTATATATGTGTCACTCCAGACGATAACTCTCGATAGAATTGAGATAAACAGCTCAAATTTGCACAAAAAATCTATCTTGGCAATCGAAAGGCTAAGTTCGAAGATGGGCGAAATTGGCCTACTCTAAGGAGGGTTTTGGCGCATTTAAAGTGCGCAAAAATTACCCAAAAATCCCCAAAATGTTATTGTCCAACAAGTGACCCCTCATTTTAAAGGTTTTTGCACGCTGAACACGATGGTGGAATCGGATTTTAGATATCTTGATCCGTTCTCAAATTAGAGCATTTAAAGTGCGCAATAATTACCCAAAAATCCCCAAAATGTTATTTTCTAACAAGTGACCCCTCATTTTAAAGGGTTTTGCACGCTGAACACGATGGTGGAATCGGATTTTAGATATCTTGATCCGTTCTCAAATTAGAGCATTTAAAGTGCGCAAAAATTACCCAAAAATCCCCAAAATGTTATTTTCCTACAAGTGACCCCTCATTTTAAAGGTTTTTGCACGCTGAACACGATGGTGGAATCGGATTTTAGATATCTTGATCCGTTCTCAAATTAGAGCATTTAAAGTGCGCAAAAATTACCCAAAAATCCCCAAAATGTTATTTTCTAACAAGTGACCCCTCATTTTAAAGGTTTTTGCACGCTGAACACGATAGTGAAATCGGATTTTAGATATCTAAATCCGTTCTTAAATTAGAGCATTTAAAGTGCGCAAAAATTACCCAAAACTAGGATAATCTTTAAACTCTTACCCCCCCCCCCCCCCACCCCCTTAGAGTGGTCAGATTGAAATATGTGAGAAGTATTAATTGAAGACGAGAGTTCGAAGCAAAAAAGGGGGAGGCAAACGATTAGTACAACTCCTTGAATTTACCCACAGCGATCAAATAAATAAGCACTTAGTACAATTACGTAATAAACAAACGGTAGAATCAGGATGGACAAAACGTACAAATTAAAATAAATACGAAGAGAATATACATAGAAAACCAAATTTTAGACCGAAGTTTTCCTTTATTCAAAACCATAGCCATTAATTCGAATATTTCTTTGAAAATTCGCTCATTAAGTCATGCTGCATGACTGGTTTTTTCACACGAAACTGGCCGAAACACCTATTTTTATGGTGATGAAAAATACACATACCGTTGAGCAGCACATTAAATTTCCATTCAGAATGAGCTATTTAGAGGAATTATCGAGTCGTTTGAACCCCTGACATCCTCGCTTGAATATCGAACTTCTAGATTTTTGAATGGTTTTAACATACAACCAACCAGTATCGAAGTAAAAGGATTCTTCAAGCTGTTTTCAAAGGTTCCCTTGGTTGGTAGTGGGGGGGGGGGGATCTGGCATCAACAGGAAAGCCCCCACAGGCTCGTTGACGCCACCACTAATTATGTATTATCAACACTGACCTCTCCCGTAGCAACCTGATGGAAAGCTCTCCCAGAGATCTTCTATTTGGAATTGGTAATAACAAATGACTATCCGCTTACCCCATTGTGTTGTGATAGCAGTCACAGTTCCTTGATATCTGAAATGCAAAATGCAAGTAGGTATTTTTATTTCTGTCCGAGGACATGCAAATTTCTAATTCTTGCATGTATCCGGGCAGTGCCTTCGGAAGCGATGAAGTAAAAAGTTATCTTAGCGTTTCACATCGAACCTCCATAAAAACCAGCAGAGTTTGGTGTATATATATATATATATATATATATATATATATATATATATATATATATATATATACATCCTGGTATCATTGTGGCTACCACACACAGAAAAGGTGCATTTAAAGTGGCACCCGTGTGCATGAGGCATCCGTATAAGGGTGCCACTTTGAAATCCCTACGTAGTTTGGGGGTTAATAGAAGAAAAAAATTGAAACGCTTCGGAAGTGCTGCAACTATCAATTATCAATAACTATCGATACACAGAAGGGGGTAAATCGATAAGAGGAGTCAGATATATTGATTTGAAAATTGTCACATGGGTGCCACAAACATAGCAAGATGGATAACAATTATACGGCCATAGTTCCCGATTTTTCCAAACGCAGCGCTGGTGCTAGTCGAGAATATACGCAGTATATCATAAAATTGATGAAGACCTATCATTGCGACCTCCGGAGATTTGGCAACACTGTTATCAGAGAATCGGTCTGTAGGGCCATGGGGGGTTATCAGAAGAGGAGTGCTTTGGAGTATCAACTCATTTAGCGCAGTCAAATTAGACACCATAAAAAAGTTACCAACGGGACAAAAATCCTAAAATTTTGAAATGTGGCATGCTTGTTGACAGGTACCTACAGTACATCATACTAAAAGCCCATTGTAATAACCGTGAAATGTAGGCACATCGTGCAGTTTTGGGCTTATAACATCCAAACTATGATTCATACAGAACATTTCACTCGAACAAAAATTAAAGAGCATTAAATTCTACTTAGAATGATTTTCTTAAACATCAAATTTGGTTCAGCCGTCTGGCTGGAATGGGCAGTCTAAACTCGGAAAATTTTTCCATTTTGACTGAAAAGTGTGTTTCACACGCCTGTAACTAAAAATGGGTATTCCAAATGAAAAAATCATATAAATAAAGTTGTATATCATTAAATTCTGCGTTCAAAGCACCCATATTTTTTAATTAAAATTGCAATTTAAAATTATAATTGATCTACTCTTTAATATTTCAATGAAATATTTTGAAGTCCAGCTTTGGCATCAAACGGTGGGGTGGGGGGGGGGATAGCCCCCTTAAAAATTTGGTGGTTTCGTTTCAAGACATGTAGAATCCAAAAATATATTAAACAATAATTTCTGTCCGTCCGCAGTACGCTGCGCTGTTACCATAAACCAAAATTAATGAAATTCGGTTGGTAGGTTCCAGTTGGGGTCTTTCTGATCCGCGAAGCACAGCGTTACCGGCGGCGGTCCGCTTTTGTTCAAATTTAGTAGACAGTTGGGGTGGTGTAGCTCCTAGGTCGTCCCCAATGAATTTGATGTTCTACAACTTTAGTTACCTATAATATAACACTTTTCATTTTGAATAATCGTTTTTTAGTTTAGGACAACTTTTGTCAGCCAAAAAGCTCAAAATTGTAGGAATTTTTCCAGTTTTTAGCTTACCTATCTATAAGATTTACCTGAACGGTCCATCTTACAGGACTCATCCACCTTTGGCATCTTTGGCATCGAAGTCCATCTTTGGCATCGAACATGAGGGAAAAGAAAAAAGTTTAGCCCCCTCAAAATTTGACCGTTTCGTTTCAAGACACGTAGAATCCGAAAATATATTACACAATAATTTCTGTCCGTCCGCTGTACGCCGCGCCTTACCAGACTTTTCTTTGTTACCACAAACCAAAATTAATGGAATTTGGTTGGTAGGTTTCAATGAGGGTCGACGGCGGCCCGATTTTGTTCAAATTCAGTGATAGTGGGGTGGGTGTAGCTCCCAGATCGTCCCATATGAATTTCAAATAGCTCGGATCATTAGTACGACCACTGTGCTTGCGCAGACGCAAAATCGAGGTACTCAATTTCTCATCAACCTGTGTTTGTTCATGTTGCCGTCTGAGGACAAGTACAGAAGCCTTAGGTACCTATTAATAAAGCGTTAACTATTAATTTTGAAAAACCCACGACTTTTTTTCCATATTTGTAGAAGTATTCGTAGAAGCTAGGTAAGTACAAATTCGGTTATAAAATCGTATTCTATCATTCTTTGACCGCCCGATTTCGATGGCATTTTTAGGAACCGTTCTTCAAGCTAGGCGTAGGAATTTTCGTTCTACTATTTTTAAACTACAAGTTATGCTTCATGCATTACAACAAATAATTGTAGATAGAATTTTCGAATCTACCGCATATTTAGGAAACTGTAATTACCTAGCGGGAAGAAACGTAAAAACTCTGCAAATTATTAAACAACGGTTTATTTTTTTCCTATAAGGATTCCCCATATCCGAGCGGATGGGGAGCCCAGCCCGCAAATGTTGCCAAAATCGGATTCGAACTGAGGATATTATGTGCGTGCCAAGGGTTGGCGGACACAGACCAAGATACATAGGTACATCGAACCAAATTTTTGGTCAAGTTGCTAAAGTATATGTACCTAACGACCAAATCGAAAATAACCATCTTTCTCGAAACGAAATAATATCGCGGAACAACCAACTCGGTTTCATGCAGCAATTTCTTTTCAACCAATTAAAATTGTAAATTGAATATATCAATATAGAAACACTGCAAAGTCCTTGTCGCATGGGTTTATTATTCTTGTAGACTTACCTACAGAAATGTTAGCTGCTCATTTATAGTTTCTCAAAAGTTTTTTAAAACAAATAATCTTTGATCAATTATACTGCCATCTAATTGTCTTGATTCACCAGTTGATATTAATTTTTGTGTTATTATACAAATTCATGGTGATTTCAGACAATTTCCCAGGTTTCTGACCCATAAAAAATGAATTCGGGGAGCTGAACGTTAGGTACAACTTCAATTCTTAACTCTTTGGTCAGGATCAACTTCATATTCGGTCTTCGTGCTCTGAAAAACATGGAAAACGGTACCACGCAAGCACATGTTCACCAAAACCTCAAACACTGTAAAACCCCTATTTTTACACCCATCCCCCCCCCCCTCCCTAATAAACCAAAAGGGTTCTTCAATGAATCCAGCAAGACTTTGCTAAGGTACCGGGCTTTCATTGACAAATATGATGAACAATACCATCGAATCTACAATTTTAATAGAAAGATTTAAAGGAGAACTTGTACTGTTGCCACATTTCCCAATGATTCCAACAAGTGCCATTCGAAATCAAACGTTTGCCGTTGTGGATTGAATTTGGATTGAATTGTGTGGATTGAATTTGGAAATACATTATGAGTCAGATGTTTGTTCCCAAAATTAAAAATTTTAATATTTGTCTGCCGAGCCTATGCGGCCTTGACAGTTGACATACAAGTGTCTTTCAGTTCAGGATATAGTGTAGACTCAAGAAAAAGAGAAAACAAACGCGGAAAAATAAGTCAGAAGTTGGTTGTCAAATAGATTTGACATTTTGGTTTATTATTTTCAATAATGAGCCATTGGAATCGAGCATGGGAAAAAACCCCTCCCCCCCCCAGCCCTTAAAATTTGATGGTTTACGTTTCACGGAAATAAAAAATTTCTGTATGTCCGCCGTACGCTTGTACTGGCCACTTTTTTTCTTAGTTACCAGGTTCAGCAACCAATATTTAAAACGCTGCAAATCCCTGCACAACGGTTTATTATTTTGTACAGATCACAGCTCTCTGTATAGATAACCCGTCTATATATAATATGTACTATTCTATACATATTATGTGAATCGCAGACCCTCCGTAGGTTAGTACCTAACCTCGTACTCGTTACTAGGTACCTACCTAAATCACGAGTTAAATGTTGTTAAAATAATTCTGTCGATGACAAACAGTAACTAAAACGGCAAAAAGAAACGCAAATAATGAAGTTCTGAAGAGAAATTGTTGATGTGGAGTGAAATAGATGCCCCTTCTGCGTAGATCACTGTTTTCTGGGGTCAGTACATACCTTCGTGGTCAAGTATAATGAACAGTTGTGTAATAACTTGCCCATCAATAATACTTCAACGGCTGTTCAAGTTGCAAAAGTACCGATCAACAAAATCCAGCCCCTTCATGGTAGATGAACCTTTGTGTAATAATTTACCGTTGTAAAATAATTTACCGTTATGTAATAATTTACCGTTGTGTAATAATTTGCCGTTGTGTAATAATTTGCCATTGTTTAATAATTTACCCATCAACAATACTTCAACGTTTGTTCAAGTTTCACACCTACAAAATCCAATAGTCCATCACTTTTCAAATGAAATAATATCGCACAACAACCAACTCGTCTTCATACAGCCATCCTTGATTACAATCAGGTGCTCCCTAGTGATGATTATCTGGGCCGGATTTATACCGTTGATTCACGATCGTGTTGACGAAGCTTTTTGTTGCACACGAACGGCTGGACATACAATGCTCCAGGTGGTCTCAAAAAATTGTTTAGCTGGAGACAAATTTAATAACGTAATAAAAACCATACCCTTCTATCGAAAGTTTTCGAGCTACTGCGTTCTTAAAATTTCAACTCCAATTTTGAACCCCTTAGAGATGACTGACAGTAACGCCGAGCTTCGAGGACCAACTAGACCACGAACGGAACCTATAACCCGAATTTCATCAATTTTTTTTCATGGTAACCGAGAAAAGTGGCCAGTACGGCGTACGGTGGACAGACAGAATTTTTTTTATTGCATTTTAGGATTCTACATACCTTGAAACGTAAACCATCAAATTTTGAGGGGGGGTTAGAATTTTTTTTTCATGCTCGATTCCAATGGTTCATTATTGAAAATAATAAACCAAAAATTAATTCGAAAAATACACTTTACACTTTTGGTAGAGGTCTTGAATCCATCAGCCATTTTATCAACTGAAATGACCCATTTGGATCCATTAGGCGATCAGGGCTTTCCTGGGAGACGCACTAGGGTAGGTTTTGACCACAGAATTCAGTGTTTCTATACCGGTAAGTCATAAACCGTTGTGTAGTAATTTGCAGCGTTTTTCTTTACATTTTCGGATTTTACGTAGGTACCTTGAAATTAATGCTTTCAAAATAATTGGTTTAATGCTCGATTCCAAAGGTTCTTTATTGAAAATAATAACACAAAAAAATGGTAGGTCCCATGGACAGAAGAACAAAATCGTGGCAACTTATTACAGAACGGTGTATAATTTAAATCACTGTTTTCTGTTGTCAATACCTACCCTCGTGGACCCCCAGGAAAGCACTAAATCGAGTACTGGAGCCGGCCGGGCAGTTACAGTTTCATAAATATGCGGTGGATTCAAGAATGCTGTGATTAGTAAGTTATTTGTTGATATTCATGAAGCATGTGTGTTAAGCTACAAAAGTAGGTACCCACCAATTAGAAAAATAAAAAATAACAATCATTCTTTATATCAAATAATATCTTGGAACAACCAACTCGACTTCATACAACCATCCGTGATGGATGCATACCATTTCATTAGCGATCATATTGACGAAGGTTTTCGGTGCATACTTCAGGGCCATAATGTGAACGACGGCTGTACATACTCCAGGTGGTCTCAAAAAATTGCCAAGTTCGAGATCAATTTAAAAACCAAAAACCCGAATTAACGGAGCCCTGAAAATGTCAACCCCTATTTTTCTCCCCTTACAGCCGAGCTCCGCTGACCATTCAGACCCCAAATAGGACCCACAAACCGAATTTCATTAATTTGGGTTTATTATTATGAATAATAAACCTTTGGAATCGAGCATGAAAAAATAAAAAATGTAACCCCCCCCCCCCCCCCCACCAACAACCCATCAAACTTTGAAAGTTTCCATTTCAAGGTAGTATGTAGAATCCGAAAATGCAATAAAAAAATTTCTGTCCGGCTGCTGTACGATGTATTTAGCACTTTTCTTAGCTACCATGAACCAAAATTAATGAAATTTGGTTTGTAGGTCCTGTTTGGGGTCTAGTTGGTCCTCGAAGCTCGGCGTTACTGTCAGTCATCTCTAAGGGGTGAAAAATGGGGTTGAAATGTTCAGAAAACCGTAACTTGAAACGTTTCAATAGAAGGGTTTGGGTTTTTTTACGTTTTTAAATTGATCGTGAACTAAAGAATTTTTGAGACCACCCGGAACATTGTATGACCAGCCGTTAGTTTGCACAGAAAAGCTTCGTCAACACGATCGTGAATCAAACAGAATAAATCCGGCCCAGACATCATCGCTAGGGAGCACCTGATTATAATCACAGATGGCTTTATGAATTCGAGTTGGTTGGGATGATGGCTCTTTTGGATTTTGCTGTTAGGCACTTTTGCAGCTTGAACAATGCTTCATGAAGAACAACAAAAAATGATTAATTATAGAATTATTGAACCCCGCGCATTTTTATGAAACTGTAATTCCCTTGCCGGTTCCAGTACTCGATTTAGGCTTTCCTGGGTACATTGAAACGGAAACCGTCTTATTTCAGGGAGGGGTTTACACTTTTTATTTTTTTATCCGATTCCAGTTGAAGATAATAAACCAAAAACAGGATTTATTGAAAAGTTGTGTATTTTACACAACCGGGTTTACCGGTACAAAAAACCCACGTTTGTACCGGTTTCAGTGACCAAACCATCGTCAGTAACGAAAGTAGCAAAAGACGATGGTTACTGACGATGGTTTGATATTGATCACCAAAACCGGTACCTTTAACAGTGTTTTGAGTTTTTTCGTGTATTAGTGGTAACAGACAACCTTAAAATAACTCCCTTTTTTTTTATTTCGCAATGGAAGGGGGTTTTGTCAGAAATACGGGGCAGTTGTAATATGACCCCTGGTTTCCTTTCTATATGAGGTACCTATCATTATATGACATATAAATTATGGAATTGAATTTCCTTTCTGAAGGGTTAATGCGATGAAGTTCCATTTAAATTTGATTACCCAATTAAATTTGATTATTAAATCGAACAAAATCCATTGTTACAGCTTGTAGTAGGGCTAGCGACCTATTGAAAATTCCGCGAACTGGCCGTTCTCGAATATTGTCCTATACAATTATGCAGGTATACATCAGGCTGTACCAAATTTTAAATTTTTGGTGCTCAATGAAAGCAGAATTTATTGCTATACCCCTTTTCATTCCAAAGGGTTTTCATAGAATGGCCGTTTGTTCAGTCATGAATTGAGAATTTCGCCAAAAATGAAAAAAATACTGGTTTTAGACATACATTACAACTGTAATGTACATCTGGAATTGACGTTTGAGATAGTGATTCGATGCCAAAGTTATATGTTTTTCGGTTCTAGTGGTGGAATGTAGGATGTACGGTTTGGAAGATATACCTAACTAAAAAATTAAAGTGCCAAAATGTCGATGTGTTTTTGCTCTCAAAAATTAAGCTCACCACCTGTGACCGTGCAAACGCAGATTACTCTTAGCATCAACTGAAGGTATTAAACTCTTATTTAGCACCATCTGAAGGTACTAAAGCTGTTTCCTGTTTTTTGTCAATTAATTCCTGGAAAAATCCTAATTGTCTTTTATAACCCTGAATTTGACCTCAATGAGTATATCCCGGGGGGAACTTTTTTAGACTCTGTAGACTTCGCATGATTACTATGAGAGGTGAAGAGCTAATCGCTGGTCGAGTAAGCACAAGCTTTGAAAAGCTTGCATTGGTGCCCGCCTGAGACGAGGACCAATTGCCACCAACTTTGGGGTTACTAAGATCTAACGCTGTGGCCCGCATGGTCACCCCGGGCTACGATTCTACACTACCAGGTTAAATGCTTTCCCCACTAGAGATTTGGCAACAGCGCATGGTGCCATATTGATAGCACTATGTTCAATGTATACACAAGTGGGTTCTGCAATGATGTGAATTTGGATAATGTATACTTCGGGTGCCATATTGATCTAAGAATGAAAAGATGCCATAATGATAGCATTATGGGATTTCATTTCTGTTTGCAATTTCAAGATAAAAATTACACCCATCACTTTCTATCAATGTAACGGACCAGTATACGCCTTAAAAATTCGATATATATTATTAGATTGCAAGGGTGCCACAATAACGCGTTATGTGCGGATGCCACTATGATAGCAGGATGCAAATATATATATATATATATATATACCAGTTTACCATTTTATGTGGGTATATATATGTATACAGTACCATTTTATATACCCATATAAAATGGTAAACTCTGGTGACGGCTTGAGCATACCTTGACACATATTCGATCGAAAAAAATTAAAAATTCATGTTACAAAATTTGTGTAGAACCATCAGCTTCTTTTCTTTGAAAATTTGCCAAAAATGCATGGAAAATTCACTAGATACCTGTTGCTAGGTACTGTTGCTACATGACGTACGTTACAGTTTTAGTGTTCTGCATTGAGTTATTTGTTGTGAAGCGAAGTGAAAGGACGTTTGGAGTAGTGCTAGTTCATTCATGCACAAAGCATTTGTGACCTATCAAATGTTATAAGTGTATCTCTCACACATTTAAAATTGTCTTTCATTCAAGGGCGAAAGTGGGGCGAAATAAAGCTGGAAAATCATTATAAAACTCCCAGATATTAGGAGTTTAAGGGTGTGGGTTGATCGGTAAATTGACGAAGCAAGGACAAAGAACACTTCCTGAGATATTTTGTGCTATAAATAGATGTAGAATAGTAATGAAGAGCAGGCTGATAGAAAATACTATGCAGATAACAAAAAACCAATACTCGCATAATACTTACTTGCTGACAGTAGATCTGATTGTTCAAGTTTCTTGTTCAATCAGGTCAACTTCGGGAATGTTATGATACCTAATATTCTAACTGCAACTTTTTCCATTACAGTACATTACATAGGTAAGAAAAATGTTTAGTAAATGGGATACGCCACCTTGATCTATTCCGGGATTTCAGTGAGTGTTTCCAAAACCTTACTAAGTATGTATACTATCATTCGAAATGTTATGGTCGATCGGAATTCGGTGAAAACGTGACTCGTAATGCCGAATTGATTCGGATTTTCGGGGGGGTTGGTGGCCATGACGTCACCAACCCCGTATCCTAGGATTTCTTAGGATCTTCAGCACGCAGTCAAAACCCCGAAAATGAATATCATACCTAACCAGTGCGACCTGTTGTATTTGTAACTCGATGTATACAATATTTTAGAACTGATAATTGGCACGTAGGTAAGTAGGTTTGTATAATTCCAGTTTGCATGAACTCGAGGTGAATATGAATTTTTAGGACCCGTCAGAATATTCTATGTATTGTATAGTGAAGAGAGAGAGACAGGAGGCAAGGAGGTTGGGGCCGACGAAAGTGAAATTGGACCCTGCGAAAGGAGGGGTAGACGATGGCAGCGCGTCAGGTGGCGATGTGGCGAAACAGCTGCCCAACTCGCTCACCAACCTGCCACCTATCCACTTATATGAAAAAGTTGTCTTCGCATTTCGTAAGGCTCTTTATCCAAGAACTGCTTTCGATCGTTGGGTCGAGCGTGAGTCATGTACGAGCAATACGGGAAATTTGAGTGTTAGTTGGCAAGCCGGCGAACGCTTTTATTTCCTTTATTTTGGTATTGCATAGATGCAGCCAGTTACAAGAAAACAGCGAAACAATGGATTTGGTATGAAAATAACGAATTATCGAAATAGGGCGATAAATACCTATATCTCAACATCAAATTAATGATAATTACTTCCTGTGAAAATTGAATAAGAGGAATTGGTGAGACAAAATACTGATAATAAGTTGTAGCAGTGGTAAAAGTTTCTTGAGTTGGAAGAGGG